>PVIJ01018736.1:0-25567 GCA_004024925.1 Scalopus aquaticus
AAAAAAAAAAGAAAAGGGGTTTTACAGCAGTAATTTCCTGCAACTCATGCTGATTGCAGCCTTCTAAGTAAACCAAATTTTCACTCCTACCACTTCTTAATGCCTCCTCTGCATTTTCTGAGGTGCTTCTCTTGTACTGAGCATTCCCCTCCATTTTTCACTGCCCTGAGTCTTCAGTATGAGGGGAAAAAAATTAAAAATTGCAGTTCACTATGGCACCTCCTCAGCAAGTAAATGTAGCCAGATGTGTTATAGGAAACAGGATTTCTCCTCTGTGTTCATCATCACTGTTAGATTTGGCACAGGGAATAGGTGGGCTGCTGTGCTGGGAACAAAACTAAAAGAGTTTACATTTTAGAAGAATATCATTATTTTCCAAAAGAATTACTTTTTTAAATGATTGAGATCATAATAATAGAAGTCACACATTAGGAGCTCAAGCTAGGATTCTCATATTCCTTGCCCTGAATGACTTTGATATCAAGTAAAGTCTACAAGAATGACGGTCCCTACTCTAGCTACCTCAGAGGGTTTGGGTGAGGATGGTCTGAAATAACATGTGAAAATGTTCCACATTAAAACATTTCATAAATACCAGATAGCTACTATGTTTTGAATGTGTGCCCCCCGCCAATATTTTTACATTGCAACCTTAATCCCCAGTGTGATAATAGAAGAAGAGGCCTTTGGAAGGTAATTAGGTCACCAGGGTGGGGCCCTTTTGACAGGGTTAGTGCCCTTATAAGATGAGACATAAGTGTCTCTCTGTCTGTGTTCTCTGCCATGTCAGCATATAATCAGAAGACAGTGATCTATAGACCAGAAAGAGGACCTTACCAAGTGCCCAACCACGTTGTCAGCCAGATCTTACACTAGTAGGCTCCAGAACTATGAGAAATAAATGTTTGTGGTTTATGTCACATCCCTGGTAATTTATTAGAGCAGCCCAAAAGGACTAAGGTAGACACTAAAGGAAGACACTGTTCTACCTTTTCCTATGCTTTTCACATACGAGAGGGAGGAAACCCTTACTATGAATTTCATGCATGTGACACCTACGTGTTCTCATATTGCTTTTCTCATTTAAACTTTAAGACATTCTTCAGGAAAGTACGCTACAACTCTGATTGGTAGTTAAGGAAAACATGGTTCCCAGAGGATTAATAACCTTCCCATTTTTGTATATTTCATGTTTTCTTCATTCAACAGACACTGGCTGCTAGATACTGTTCGAAATCAGAGTTTGGCAAGCGATAGCTCACAGGTCAAAGTAAAACTAAAACCTGTTTTTGCAAAAAGTTTTACTGGAACACACCCACACTCATTCTGTGGCTGCTTCACACTAGCATGACAAAATCAAATAATTGCAACAAAGACCATATGGTCTACATAGCAAATAAAATATTTACTCCATGACCATACATAGTAAGAATTTGATGAACACAATTCTAGCAGCTTGGGTTATAGCAGTGATCAAAACAGAAGGAAAAAATTCCTTCCCTCATAGTGCTTATTGCACTGGGGAGACAGTCAACATGCTTAATAAGTAAGTTAATTTTATAATTAGGAGGTTAATTGTTATGGGTGAGATTAATCAAGGTAAGGAAGATGGAGCATGTATAAGAGAAGGGTTTGCAAGTTCTGAAAAGGTGCTTTGGGCAGTCCTTACAAAGGGTTAACAGTAAGGAGTTACCAGCCTGGGGCCATAGCGACCACTTATGAACATTGGTCTTCATTGAGAGTTCAGTGAGAAATCACCAGTGGTATTTAAACGGAAAATTTCATTATCTGATTTTGTTTTTGAAAGATCACTCTGGCTGTTCTGTTAAAAATGAAGTGTAGCAAGACATGATCAAAGCAAGAAAAAGAGTTAGGGTGCTTTTGAATATGGCAGACAAGAGATGATGGTCAGTGGAATGATGACTATAGCAATGGAAATAATGAGAGATAACTGACTTCCTGGAGTAATTTTAAGGTAGGAGAATATAAATTGCTGATGGAGTAAATGAAAGGTATGCAAGAAGGAAAGAAGTCAAAGATGAGAATTACCATCTTCTGAAAGTTGAACTGAAGCAGATTTTAGGTATATATTAGCTTCTTGTGGCTCCCATAACAAATTACCAACTTGATGACTTAAAACAACAGAAATTTAGTTTTTTACAGTTCTAAAGGACAGAATTTTAAAATCAAAGTGCCAGCATGATCAAATTCCTTTACAAAGGCTATAAGGAAGCATCCTTCCTTGCCTCTTCCAGCTACAGGAAGTCCTTGACTTAGGGCCTCAAAACTGTAATCACTGTCTCTATATCCACATGGCTTCCCCTCCTCTGTATAACTCCCTTTCTGTCCCATAAAAACACTTGTGTGGTTGGAGTTAGGGTCAATCTGGATAATCCAATATGATCTCATCTCAAGATCTTTAGCCTCATTCCATATTCAAAAACCCTTTTTCCTTAGAAATTCACATTCACAGATTCCAATAAGAAATATCTTTTAAGAAAGGTACCATCCAACCTTCTATAAGGAGACCAGAGTTGCAATTCAGAAACATTAAATATGAGACATTTCTTAATTAACTGAGTGGAGATGGTAAGAAGACAGTTTAATACATGGACCTAAAATTCACATGATGGCAGAAGCCAAGAGTACCAGCCAGCCCTTCATTCATGCTTGCTTAGATGCTATAGCATCTCCTATTACAATGGAGCAATAAAGTCATCCTTAATATGAGGTTATGAGTCCTGTCTATGCCACCCCCAGTGTTGACATCCTGGGTTTTCATGTAACAAAAAGAGCCTACTGCATTCTCCTTTAGATGGTGTAGCTTTAACTAAGCAAGATGAGATCTTTGGAGGTAGAAGAGACATTGACTTTACTTGCTGATGAGATCAAGGTTAACAAAGGTACAGAAGGCCAACTTTTGTAGGCCTGTCTGCCCTCTCCCACCCTCCCAGTGGGGTTTGAACATTTTGATCTTTAAAATGGTAACAACTTTAATTTTGCTCTGGAACCTAATGAGATCCTGAATCATTTGTATTTATAGGAAAAGTAGCCAGTGGTTTGATTCCTTTGTCAGGGTTTTCTCCTTTTTATAGGGAAAAAAAAACTCAAAGAGTTGTCTGTAGTTGCTGTTCCTATTTTCTCTATTCTCAGTCCCTTTTGAGCCCATGTTAATTAGGTGTTATCATCATGCTTGATGATCACCCCAATACCAACCCCAGTAGGTGATGGTTATTAGGTCTATAAGCAACATTAGGAAGGTTCATTCATTCACTTCTGAAATATTTTCTTCACTGAAGTCTAATGTTCAGACCTCTTCTCTTCTGGTTCCATACTCACTCCCTTAGTTATCTCTCTAAGTTTGAGGGTTTTAAAAGCTATCTGAACTCTGAGAGCTCCTAAATTTATATCTGCAACCCACACTTCTCTCCTGAGATTATTCTTACATATCCAACTGCCTACACAACACGCCCCCCTTAGATGTAACATTATCATCTCAGACTTAATAGGACTAAAACCTAACTCTTAATTTCTAAGCTTCCCGATCTGCTCTTCCCACAGTCATCCTATCTTAATGAATAGTAGCTCCATCCTACCAACTGTGTGGGCCAAGAAGAGTTGTCTTGAGTTCCCACCACCTCTTATCAACATATTAGAAAATTCTTTCAGTGGTACCTTCAAAAGAGGTCTCAAATCCAATCACTTCTCAAGAGCTTCTCTACTGCCTATTTTTTTCTGAAATGATATTGTTTCTTTACTTGTAATATTATAATTTCCCCTGCCCCCCTTAATTAACAAAAGTAAGCATCCAAGCAGTATGAATTGACAGACTATTCAATTCGAATTCAAATATTTTTCTCAAGGACTGACTGATGCCTACTAATAACAGATGATTACTAGAAGCCATCTCACCCAGGCTTAATCTTAGGATTTGAGATACTGTTCTCTCTCTCTCTCTCTCTCTCTCTCTCTCTCTCTCTCTCTCACACACACACACACACACACACACACACACTCTTCTCTCTTAATAGATTTTAAAGACTACCTTTAAACTTTAACTCCTAGCAAGTTTACTTCAGTGAAAACACCTTCAGGTAGAGGAAGAAGGGTTCCATCTCAGAACAAGACATAGGGCTAAATTGGCTAAGCCACTCCAAGTGAATAAAAGTGAGAGCCTTTTTTCCTACAAAGACTAAGACTCTCTTATAATAGATGATGAAGTAAGATGTTAACAATGAGGATATTCTGGCAGAGCTACCCATTTTAAATCAGATGCAACTGGTATCTGACTTCCCAGTGGCTAAAATGACCTTATAATCAATGTCCACAGATAGACATTTTTTACCTAAAAAGAGCTCAAATCAGCATTTATGCTGGCTTGACTTGTTTCTTGCTCACTATGACCCATTCCATTATTTATTGCCACAGGTCTGAGGCTTGAATATTATCTCAATCCTCCTTTTCTCATTGCCCTACTTGAAGGCTTCATGCTATGTGCACTTGATCTGCCTTTGGCTATTAGGTTCATCAAAATGTTCAGTTTTCAATAATAACTTTGAGTTCTTTGTGCCAGGTGCCCTAGGGCCTTTGGCTCCTTAGCCAAACCACAGAAATGAATAAAAGCAACTTTTCCACTTTCACTAATAGGAGAACAAACTTCTCATCATACTCTCAGCAGAGGTGGCCTTTCATCAAAGTCTCTTGTGTGGGGTGATCGGGTGTGAGATTTAATCAAGGGATATTTAGTTCACACAGAAAGGTATGGAATTGTTAGCACTAGCTACAGCTCTGCTTTTAGTGCCCAGCTATTAATAATGACTACAATTAATACCACTAACTTTGTGCTAGGCTGTGTATTATATCCTCTATATTTACTCCTCACAATAGCCTTATGAAATATGGACTATTTTTATCCTTTATAATACGTGTATGAAGATATGAGGTTTAGAAAGGTTAAGTGATTCGCCTGAAGTCATAGAATACACAAGTTGCTGAACGGACTTTTCACAAATGTTTTCTTAAATGCCAAAGACTATTATTTTTAACAACTGTACAGTACTCTCTCTCTCTTAGAACCAGGCCTAATAACTATGAGACAGATCATGTAACTGCCTCCTCTTTATGTAAAAGAAAGGGCCTGACCCTTTTTAGCCCTCTCTTAATTATATTCATTTTTGTACTGGAAGAATAAAGAAGAGTAGGTTCAGTGCATCTGGGGTGCCCAGATTGGGACAATAAACCAGGTTCTAAATGATTCCTCATGTCCCCTACCTGATAGGAGCTTGGGGCAGCCACTAACTATTTTATACTATTTTGTTACAAACTGAGATAAGAATATTTTCTGTTTTTACAGCTTCTGGGGGGAAAAAATGAAGACAGAAGTCTTTTGGGGAAAGGCCACACTTGAGCAGCATTCTCCTGAGTTATCCTATCCCAAGTGACTCATGCTGTTGTTATTGACTGAAAGTAACTCCGACTCCAATGCCATTGTTTAAATAACATTTTTAGTATGTCAATTCTACTGTTCCTCAGAAAAGGACTGTAATTCCACCTCTGGGACTTTTTAGCCACATTAATAAAGACCAAACCTATATCAATAACTTCTGATTGTCTTAAAGTGAAAGTACTGCATGAATCAGACTGACAAAAACAAGGAAACTCAAAGTCATTTAAACCTGTAATTAGGTCATTATTACTTTTGCCAATCTTTTATATATTTCCCAATAAATGAACCTGACTGCATGTGAGATCCAGATAGCATCAATTTTCACTCTAAATTAAGGAGAAGGTGCTTTGATAGATCTTTTCTCTGACCAGCAAGAGGTCTCCAAAGACAATAGGAACTCATTAATTCATGGAACTTTGAAGCTTTTGACTTGGCAGAATATCTATATTGAGTCAGTAGTAAGTGGCCTAATCCTCAAATTTCTTCTCAGCTAGTTAGCTCCATGTGTTAGAAAATGCTGTTAGCACCCACATTTATTCTCTGGAGAGAAAATCGCTATTCAAACTATCGGTTGAGCCCTTGACCTTAGCTTGTAAAGGTCTGGTGTTTCCCAAGACAGGAGTGAGGGACAGTGGAAGTCTGATATTTATGATAGGAGTGTCAGGAAATATAAAGCACTGGTGCATTTATTCCTTGATACAATCCCATTACTTAAATATTGCAAATCCTGGGCATCTGCATATTTAATGCTGGGGGGACTTTTTCATATTTATAAATCACCTTCAAAGTTCCAAGATGTGTGGCCACTTGCAGTTTACTGAGAAGCCTGGCATGAGGTGCTGTGAGGCTTTTGTGGGAAGGTCCTTGTGTGCGTAACCCACCACCCTGCGGCTGCATTGCAAATAGTTTTGTGACTATTGGTTAAGTGTCATGAATGACAGTAGATGCCAAGAGTCTCAGGTAGGTCACTTAAGTTTTTCTTTCATATTCTACAAAAAAGAAAAGAAAGCATCATGTTTGCTGGCAGAGTAACAGGATATTGAATAGGACATTTACTATTATTACAGAATTTTTGCTGAACATCTAATGCTGAAAATAATAAACATACCCCTAGATTATTTTTTCTCTCTGCATGCTGAACTCTCCAGGTACCATCAAGAATGACAAAATAATCAAATAGACCAGGAAACAAAGAAAAAATTGACTGATTCAGGAGAGACAAGTGGTAATAAATGCCATTCAATCGCAGAAGGCAACATATATTTTACACAGAAAAATCTAGCCAAATATATATATATATACACACACACACACATATATATACATATATACACACATACACACATAAAATCATTCACTATTTTTTTTCATATCATAACCTCTTTTTGTATGGCAAGAAAACAAGATTTTTGTGATATGTATCCCTCAGATGATGCAAAGAAAATTAAAAGCAAACACAGACTTACAAGACATGACTTATAATAAAAGAAAAAGGGTCCAAACACAAAGCAAAATATACGAACACAAAAATAGCAACATAATAAAGAGTCTGGGGGACTGCAAAGATGACTTTGTTATGACATTCTGGAATTTACAATGATTAATGAAATGGCTTGATATATAATGACTGTACAAACATTTCATCAGAGATGAATGCATATAAGATGATCCACACTGCACTAAAAGATAAAAGAGCCAATGCAGTGGCTATAACCCTTCCATCACCTTTTGTTTCTGGTCCACATAAAATGTGAAATTCAAATGGTTATTGAATACAACTGACAAAATTTTCATACACACAAATAACGTTTGCTATTCTCCCCACCCTTTTGGCAAGATAGATGGAAGAGTAGTTAACATCCCTCTATCAAGTCAAGAGAAAGAGAGCTTAAATGCTTTTTGAGTAACAAAAATTCTGAAGTCTGCCTCACAGTGCTAAGGGGCAAGAATGAAAGCAGGAAGAGAGAGCTTTGAAAGCCTGATACATTATCCCCAGAAGTCTGAGCCAAAAATGAACAGAGTAATAGTTGGGAGGCTGTCTATACCAGCCCCTACCTTCCCATTTGAGAGGGGCTATGAGAATGTGGATAAGCTGCCCTTTCACAATTTAGCATGATAAGAATATAAGAATGTACTAAAGGCCAAGTAAGGATAAGAAAGCAGCAAGTTTTAGGGGATTCTACTATAGACAAAAGTGGATGAGGGTGTCAGGAGATCAACCAGAGAGTGCTCCATACCAAAGACCTATATGTGGGAGGTGTCCTCATGGTGGGCCTTTGGAGAATCCAGGGGGTGTCAAGAAAAGAGCCAATATCTGGAGTTCTGCCATCAACAGTGCAACTAAACATAAAGACTTCTACCATCTAGAATATCCCTTTTGTTCTGATCTCAGAGGAACCAGAAGCAAATGAGAGACATGAAAGTTCTGGAGACACTTTTTCCTATACAACACTGGTCTTCTAAGATAGCACCTCTTCTCAGAAAGAAAGTATCACATGTCATGAGAGATAAAAATACAAAGCACCAAGAATGCAGAGAACAAATCTCAAGTTGTGTTTCTTTTTGGAGAACTCATCTGTGATTTTTAACAAAAGGACTGAAGAACAAATGGTTGACACTGTGTTCAACATCCCACTCCTATTAGATTAAATGTAATCTAATTGGAAAAGCAGGTTTTAACACGCTGGAGTAGCGGAGGAAAGCTTAGTCAATACAAGCAGATTCTTACGAGTCTGAACATTGATTTTAGATTATGAAATCACTGATAAATTGCACCACACATCTAGCTTTATTGAGTGTTTCCAGAAGGGTCTGGAGAAATGGTAAGTCAGTGACAACCATTATACAATATTTCGAATAGGCCAACCACATTGTCATTAACTGCCATAGCAGCATCTATTATTGTACAAATCCATCCCTGCCCAGATGATTTCAATCTTGAGGCACAATGATATAGATGTGTAAAGTCCTAAATATAAATATCAAAAGCCTGATCAATAAATACAAAATCTCATTTGCACATTTCCAAATTGAAACTCCCCAAGAAATTAGAAAATTCTGTTATCCAATGATAAGTTGTTAAAATCAATTAAAAATACTATGGCTTTGATGAAATTAATTCAGAAGCAATTAAATGGTAGAAATGTATAAATTTGAATTAATAGGCTATAAATTAAAAAACAACATAATCGTAATGCTTTCTAAGACTTTAACATCAAAAGTGTTTTATAATGTTTTAAATTCACATTTATTCCAATAAAAACATTTTAAACTAATTGAACCAACTATGGAATATGAAAATGTTTGTTTAGCTACATATTCACTTGTTTATATATGCTTATCTGACTTGATCAAAACAAGAGAATGAATTTGCAGTAGCTTATAGAAAAGTAAGCAATTGCAAAATACGAAACTTGGAAATAAGTAAAATAATGATGGTAAAAAGACAATGAAGGCAAAAATAAAGTTATAACATCTAATACATTTTCACAAAATGAAAGTACTCATTTATACCGAATTATCTTGGGGAGAAAATGTTTCTTATTATTAATTACTAGATTCACAATGTTACTAAAGGGAAGTCAGTTTTTCTTGGCTTGTGGCAGGAAGGGAGTTTATCTGAATCCTCATATGCAACTAACTCTGTAAGTGGGATAAGCTAGCCTCGGTACCACGCCTGCAAGATACAGAGCTGCAATAGTCACATGGCTGCTTTCCATACTCTCCATACTAACCTGGGAGTCATTCTGAAACTTAGCTCAGCAAAGAGTTATGTAAAGAGTCAAAATAATATAGACCACATACACAGTCCTCTAATGGCTGGAGTATGGCCTTCAATTCTTCCATTCATCTGATCACTGGTAGATGATATAATCTGCTTGGATTGGCAAATGAGCCAGATTAGTCTGGGAACAGACTAATACCAGGCAAAAGGGGCTTCAAAATTTGGCAAAGGCAGTGCCCAAATGCTTTCCGGTCACTATCTTGGTTCTGCACCTGCGCGCACAATTGCAAGACTTAGGGAATAATAACAATGAGATTTATTTAACAAACAGGGAAAAACAAAGAATTACTGAAGTCAACATATTTTGTTTACCTTACTTAAAGCAATGTCCAGTCCTTTAAGTCCCAGAAAAGTAACAAAGGTGGCATCTTCCCGCCACGGCTGATGTGGAGCTCCTCTTCCAAACAATAGGCCACGATTCCAAAATGGTGTCTTCCTGCTTCTGCAGACGCGCAACAGCCAGAGTGTAGGCCAAGTTCCAACTCACGAGGACGACACAGAACACAACTGGAGATGTTCCCGAAACTGCCATGGTGCCCCAGCACAGCACCAGGCCAACAACACCGAAAACAGCAACTACAGCAGCCAGATGGCCCAAGAGACTGCACTCACGTGTTTTAAGAAGGCACCCGCTTCAGGCCTCTGCCTTCTTCCTTCAGCTACAGTAAAAACAAAACTGGGAGCAGTTTCCGTCACTCAGCTACTTGCAAAGCCTCCAAAGTCACTGGCCCCAAAGTCACTGAAGATTCCAAAAATGCTCAATCTGAAACTCTATATCCCGGCAGCTCAAAAACTTCTGGCATCTGATTTCCAAACTCTCAATCTTGGTGGCTACATTTCCTGCCACTGTTTCTTTTTTCCTACATCATGGCAACTGAATTCCCCTTCTCCTTCAGTTCCTTTTATTTCTCATCAGAAGCTCCACTCCAAACTGCAAAACTTAGCATTTTTCCCTGGGGCTATTCATTCTCATCAGCAAACTCCCTCCAGCGGGCACCACCTTTACCGGATTTTGGACTCAGCCGGGTTACACAATGACACATTTTCTCCAATGAGCCATCCCTAACACCCCAAGACATTTTATACTTAACCTATAAGGAATCATTAAGTAGTTCCACAGTCTTCTGTATTATATTTATATTTTATATTTAATTTGTTGAGATCATATTGGTACTGATATGGTAAAATCATCAAAAGAATGAGAACAGTTCAGGATTAAAAACAGTTTCCAGATAATAGAAAAAGAATCCTCATGCAAATGGTCAAGAAGTTTACCTATATACTTGTTCAATCTCTCCTCCTCCACACAAAGTCACAAGGGCTTTGCAAAAGACAAATCCAACTTTAAGAATAAAACTAAGTAATTTATTCTCTCGGTACAGCTGGTGACATCTGTTTGGATAATTGCGTGTTTCTCTGCTGGAGCAGGTTTGAAGACCATGACCTACTAAGAGTCTAGAAAAAACCAGGGGATCATACTAAGAATGTCAAAAACATAAGGAGAAAAAGTCTCTTCTCCCTCACCACTTCACTCTTTCCTACATATACATACATGAATGTGTACACACCCACCAGCTTCCTGTTATTAAAGATAAAGTTACAACTAGTGCAGAGAGATCAGTTACTGTGGCAACAGCAACCCCTCAAGCTTTGTTTGAACTCCACAAACAATAGACAATTCCTGAATTTCTTCTTTATCATCTTCATTGAAAACATTTCCTAAGCACTGATGAATCCTGAATAGTACCGTTTGATTGCTATAGGGTTACAGAGCATGGAGAGAACAATTTGCTGCTGTCCTTTCAAGGCTATGATTTCAATAGGAATGACAAGGAATAATCATGGGACTGCTCTATGCTGATCTATCAATTAAGTGAACAAATTCTCAAGAAGAAGAAATGATGGTTTATAGACTAAAACCCTTTAGACATAAAAATTAGCCATAGATTTGGAGAGATTAGTAGATACGGACACAATTGCAAATTTAGATGTGTATATATGAATTGCAGGTATTTCTGTTGTTCAAACAAAATAGTATTTGAAACAACCAATCTTCACATTCTCCTCAAATAAAAGAATACATGAACATAGTATACTCTTGGTCCAGAAGTTAGAGAAAGAGGAGACTTGCCTCAGAAATATTTTGGTTTACTCTTTCTCAAAATATAATATATGTAATGCCATAGGATATGATTTTTAGTTTACATATGAATACTTTTGTAAGAACTTATTTTATCAAATTTGTCAAATATCTATTTATGGCAAGTTTATATTTATAGTACCATTTTATAAAGTTAATTTCTAAACAAGTTTTATTAAGCTTAAAAACAGATTGCTCTATGCAATTTGTTCAATTTTTCTGAAAATCACAAAATGTATAAAAATAGACTTAACCAAAAATAATTTGGTTGAAAGAAAAATATTCCTTAAATTAAAGTCCAGGTGATCCACAATTATAGCAAACATAAGGCAAAACACGAATAAGTTGGGAGTTTTACCTATCATATTACATCATCTGTCACTGTGATTAATCAATATTCGTAACTTCATCTTCTAAGGGAATCTGAATGCCATTTATGATTGCTACACAGCAGAGGGAGTTTTGCTATGCTTCCCCAGAAACTGCATTACTCAGTTACATGCAAAATAGGACCAAGTCAGAAGACAGAAATCACACCAATAATTTAACAGGAAAAAATTAATATAAAGAATTATTAGGGCCTCCCTGGTGGCGCAGCAGTTGAGTGCTGCACTGTGGAGCTGTCGGCAGCATTGCAATGCGAGTTCGATGCCCGGCCAGGAGGAATCCCACATGGTGCAGCAGACCTCTCCTGTCTCGCCCGCTGCTCCCCTCAGCAGTGTATTTCTAATTTGCCTGATCTGCTCTCCGCTCTGTCTCTGGTGAACCCTCTCGCCGCCCCACACCTCTGGCCTGTATCCCAGCTTGTATGTATAAATAAACAAATCTTAAAAAAAAAATTATTAATGAATAAAAAGTGATTAATTACTAAAAGGAAAAAGAGCATCCTAAAGTACAGCAGCAACTGATATAGCAACTGCAGGAAGCAGCTCTAATTTCTAGGGTTGAGGGAGAACAAACACAAAAGATATTTAGAAATGTAGAGGAATCCTTTCCATAGGCTGAGATTCGGAGCTTGAGGAAAAGTGTGTCTGTTTCAAGGACGCAGAGCCTGTTAGTGGAAAACAGCCTGATGGAAGGCAGCCTGTCATCGGTGGGATGGATGGAACACTTGCCGAAGTGTGAGATTCCCTGCTAAACCACAAAGGATGCAGAGAGACTATCCCTCCTACTACTCCCCATGCCTACACACTCACACGCACACACATAGGCGCAGGCTACTGCGGCATTCTAGAAGAAGGGAGAGAAATCATTCCTTCCTGCTCTGGTCTTGAAGAATCACTTCAGCACTATGTAAAAGATTAATATTGTGCCAACTAGAAAGAATTGTCTACAGGGTCCAGCTCCAGTACCACCAAGTACAGTGAGAAAGGGTAAATTTCAGGCAAAGAGGCCATACATTAATAATGGATAGTGTCAATTTAAAGATGTGATTCACAAAGACACGCTTCCAAAAAATGAGAATACACTGTGAGATAATTCTTCCCGTGCATTGAAAATATAGCCTTCATTTTTTAAGTCTGAAAGGATTGTTCAGAATGAAAACCTATTGAATTTGTATGTAAAATCTCCTATTTAAAATATATACTCCTTGTCAAAGCTTCTTTAAAGAAAACAGGAAACCCAGAAGTTCTTCAAAAAATTGTTTAGTTCCATAAAACACAAAAATGTGTTTGTGGTAAAAGATACTACGTACAAAATCGAGAGATACAACATAGACTTGGAAAAATACAATCTATTTGCAATGCATATGAAAGACAAAGAATAATTATCATCCACTTACAAAGAGCTCCTTCAAACTGATAAGCAAAGTATTTGAAGAGGCAGTCATAGAAAATGATATGCAAAAGGCCAGTAAATGAATCAAAATATAATCAAACAGAACAGTTGATAAAATATAAAATAAATACAAATTCTTAAAAGGCGAATTTTTCCCTCCAAGTGAAAAATTTAACAACATCTTATAAAGCAAGAAACTATGTCTATTTATGCACTGTTGAGTATTACAACTTGTGACTACCCTTCTGGCAGTATAGTCAATAAATAATAATTTACCATGTAAACATCCTTTGACCTAGCAATCCTATCTAGAAACTCATTTTAAAACTAAAATATAGATACATAGATATATGTATGTTTATGAAAGTATAATCTTATTAGCAAAAAAAAAAAAAAAACCTGGAATAATCTAAATGCCACTCAATATGAGAATGGTTGACTACACTATAGTACATTCCTGATGTGTAATACAATGCAGTTATTTTAAAAACTTAGTGACACTTTCAAGAATTGACTTGGAAGTGTACCCATGAAATAGTGCGAAGTGAGAAAAACTATTATCTGAATCACATATAGTGTAATAAATATTAAATAAAGGACATTTAACAGGGGAAAAATCAGAGTAACATATACTGTGACCTTGTTTTCATAATAAAATTATATGTGCACATAATTGGTATAATTACACATAAGCAAGTAAACTATATGGAATGATAAACATTTTTTTTAACAGTGAATACAATGAAAATGACACTTTTGGAGGTTGAAAGAAAATACTATTAATTTTAACCTAAACATTACAATAATATAATATCAAGCATATATTACTTTTATTATTTATTGCTATTTAGGTATAGATGCTTGCTTTAATGCTGGTTTATCACCTCCTTTACCCTTTATCCTATGGCTAAGAAAAAGGAGTCAATTTAATCTGTACAATAATTTTAAAAATTGGGTTTGATGATTTAGCTTTGGCCCCTTCTTTTTCAGCATTATGTAAGGTGTGTGGGAGGTGTTCTGTCAGATGGAAGGAGGAAGTACAGGGCTTTAGGGAGGAAAAGATGTGTGGGCTGTGTAAAGGTTTTAAGGATGAATACAGATGAGCAAAGCTGAAGGACAGTTTTCTAAGCAGAAGTGGAGTAGGCAGTCAGTTCTATTTTCATGCTCTTCATTCACAAGAAATAGCATCAAGAAAGAAAAAAAAATGGAAACCACCTTTACCCTTCAGAGTCTAGCAGAAGGATCAAAGAATGCCATCTGCCTCATGCACTGTCATGGGAAATCACTTTGCTAAGGTCTTAGCAAGTTCAGATTTTTAATTCAAACTATCGACGTGAAAATCAGAGGAAATTCTAGAAATAACTGGTTCAGGTAACGACACATGATACAAGATAAAGCCTAGTAAGTTATAAACAGCATGGCAGAGTAAAAGAGGAAAGGATCCTTCTAGATGGCTCTCATGCAATCAAAGTATGACTGGTTACAGCAATGTCTAAGGTGGGAGCATTGCTTTGAAAGTGGAGAAGGGGGACACAGTGGGGGGGGGGGGGATGCACATCAATTAAGCACTTTGTGTACCAGGTCCTCAAGAGACCAAATCTCACTGAACACTCACATCAAAGTTAGAATGAAAATAATTTTATAGATGAGAAGCTTAGAGAGGAAACTGATTTGTCCTTTTTGCAATACTAATAATTGTGGAAAAGCCAAAAATCAAATCAGGTTGGGAGAAAAAATTCTATGATCTTTATATTACAGTGACTTCCCAACTGGCTTACCATCACAGATGAATGTAACTCAACTGTATGTCTCAAAAACAATATATTGAATGCATGCCAGCAATGTGTCTAGAAGAATTCCATTGGTATGGAGAATCTGAAAAAATTATGTGAAGTGGCGATTTCCTTCAGGTAGTTTGCGGGGGTTAACTCATACATGACTGGCTTCCAGCAGCTAAGATAAATGAAAACAAGTGGGCCCAAGTGGGACTGTGCTTAATATGGTCCATCGTAAACAAAACAGGGCTTTCAAAGACTGATACCCAATATACAAGACATAACTGACACCCAGAATACTTGTTTAGATAAGAGATTATACCCACTCGTTCTCCATTTAATAGCTTGATTGCCCTGTTCTTAAACCTCATAGCAATGAATGGTGCCTAACAGTAAATTGCCTCAAATTTAATGCCATGTTTCCAACATTAAGATAGTCTATTGAATTACTGACTCCATCTAATCAAGAACTGATAAATATTTACCATGACAGATATGATTATGTTCTACTCAGTGCTTATTTCAGCAGTCTCTCAATAGCAATTGCCATCACTTCCGTAGGGACATAATATTCATACATGCTTAACCACCCCATGGTATACCCCAACAGCTTTTAATAACACATAATTTTTTGCAGGAAACATCTTAACTGCACTCCACTTTCTCTGGGAGCACAGATAAGACATTACACTGATGACACTGTCCTCAAGGTGACTCATTGTACATGCTCGCTAGTACATACAAATACTCCTGAAGGAACTCAAAAGAGGGCGTGAGCCCTGGCCCCGAACATTGTGCAAGTTCGCAATTAAATTCCTAAAATTCATCTGGTAAACCAACCACTCCATCCCTGACACTGTGAGGAAACATCTACTGACCTACTCAACACCTATTTCAAAACAAGCCCAACATCTTAGAGGCTTTGGGGAATTCTGAAAGCAGCATACACTTTTTACTTAAGCCCACTTATGCCATTACTTGAAAACTGTACATTTTGAATGGAGCTTCCTCCAATAAAAGTTTCCAGAATCCTACCCAAATTAAAAACCAACAACCATTCCCCTTAGTGTCCCACCCCTCAAAGAGACTACTTCATTACAGAGAATTTATCAGCCCCCTTTCATGGGTCCTAGAGTTTCTGGACCACCCATGATGGCTGTAAGTTGCCCCCACCCTTGGCCCCCTCCTATATGACATGAGATAGTAATTATTGGCCACATACTTGGCTCTCTTGGAAACAGAGCTCTTCAAAACCCTGAGCCTGTGGCACTCCATAAGCAGCTTCCTCCTGTGCTTTGTGCAATGGAACTAGCTTCTACAAGCACAGCATGGCCACTAGAACCTCTTGCTTCAGGCTGGTCCCAAACCCGGGCTCTCTGGTGTACCACACCTACAGAAGGGAATGCCTACCCATCTAGTCCCTTGCTAGACATCATGGTGCTTCTGAAGAAGGTCACCCCTTGCCCAGATCTCTTGGTAATATTAGTGACCCCATGAGGTCAACTGAGTGAAGAGCAAAGAGAATTCACAAACATTAGGACAGTAGTACCATCATCACACTTGAGAGTGTGCTCTGAGATATTTTGTGAAAAGAATTACTTCCGGCCAAGAAATGAAACTGAATATGGACTTCCGTTTTTATAGCATCCTGATATAGCCTGTACAGTTTCATAAATCTTCACCCAGGCCACATTTTAAGGAGGCAACTATTAAATCACTTCATAAACAGTATCAGTGGAATACACATAATCCTCTGCTGGGCTTTGAAAGGAGCACAAGAAATCCAAAGGAATATTTTTGCCTGCCTTCAAGGAGCTAACAATCTCTTCATCTCTTCCATAAATTCACTCAAAACTATTTTTGATAAGTTACCATGTGCTAAGCTGTTGGAGAGAGAGACCACACAAATGAAAATTTCTCTGCCAGAAACAAAAATATATAATATTGCAACACTAATATTAGCATTTTTATAGCAAGTATTATTTTAAGTAACACAAATGTAAGTGTGAAATGAGCAATGAAAGTCATAAAAATGATGGCAATTCAGATGCATGAAAGGTTACAAAAAACGAAATGAGGCGATTCAGAGAAGGATTCCTGTGAAGTAGTATTTTAGCTGGCATGAAAAAAAGAAGTTTAATTTGTCACAGTATTTCTTGGCATTTGCCCCTACCCAATCCAAATCTTAAGTAAATATTTCTCATCCTGGAAAATTATCATAATATGTGTTTCTCTAGTTTTACCTCATCCTCAACCATGAGTCCTGATTGTCAGGAACACTGTTAATAGAACTTCAGACTCTGAAGAGGTCTTCTAAGCATAGAAAAAAAGCCCACTCTTTGCAGTGAAGCAGGAACAGGGTCCCAGAACTGACCCACTCATCATCCCCCAACCCCCTTATTATTCAGCAGCAAAAATCATGAAACCTCAAAGGGAACATACCATCTTACTCTTAAAACCATAGACCTAGGCCAGTTTACTAACCAACAGTTTACCAGAGAAGTGAAATGCTCAATTGCTGATGATGAGAAGAATAACCATTTTTCTCCTAGGTGAGATCTTCCATACCAGTGCTGCTGTTACCACGTAGTTCACCATCAAAACCAAATACATAAACTGCAATGACAAATATTAAGTATCTTAAGAAGGGGACAGCAGAGCATTAAATAAATCAAAAGGCACTCTGGGCACAGGACTCTATGTGGCTGCATAGGTTGCATGCCCATAACCTGCTTACCCTTTTTATTGTAACCCTAAAGATGGAGGTGTAAATGGGTAACTAGATAGATGATTGATTTCAAGAGATCTGGACTTTTAACAAAGAATTTAACAGAGTAAATATACATGCTAGTTAATAATGATGTACAACTGAAACTTACATATGATTCAATGTTCTTTCAACTTAAAAAATGAAAGAAATAATAACGGTAAAAGAAACTCCCTTCTAGCTTCAATAACATCTCCATGGATTCCATCTATGAAATGTGGGGGGATTAATCAGGCACATGTCTCAGGGGAGAGGCATGACGGTTCCACTGAAGTAGAATTCACATCATAGTTCCTGAGACTTGAACTTTACTTTGTAGTGCGCACATGTGGACACACACACCCACACACGCACAATGGCAACTACCCATCAGTGAATTATATTCTATTTCTTTACTTTTATTAAGCTTTGTTACAGATCATGCTCTGGACTCCTTTATGTGAACTGAAGTACTGAAGTCAGAGGGCAAGGGGAAATATATAGTGGCCAGGGGAGGTTAGCTTGATTTTTAGATGAAACATATGGGCCATCAAGGGATTTGAGAGTTCTCTCTATCTTCCTGCAGTTTTTGAAGTTTTTCTCCAAGTTCTGTGAGCAAACTAAACCTTAGAGAATTAGTTTGATGCAGGTAAACAAAGATCTTCCCCTAGACGAGTTTTTCCTACCCTTCCACCATCAGCAGGCCACAGAGTTGCCAATCCAACAGAAAATCTCTAATACCCTCAAACAGCTGTTTGAAGGGCTGATAAAAAAATGCAGTTGGGAAGGGGAGTGCTTTGAACTTTGCTCATTTTTATCATATCTGAGTCAGGCTAGAATCTACGATGCTGCCATTCTTAAAAAATAAATAATACAAAGGTCATCAGCATGGAAAAGAGCTTAATTTTTTCCATCCATGCCCCAATCAAAGAATCACTGGGACTTCGTGTTTTAATTATGGAAATGTTATGTAGAGTATGGTGACTGTAAGTAATAATACCATATAGCATATTTGAAAGTTGCTGAAAGAATGCACCTTAAAAAGTTCTCATCACAAGTGGTGATGGATTTTTTCGTTTTGTTTTGTTTTGTTTTTTTTAAATATTTATTTATTTATACATACAAGCTGGGGTACAGGCCAGAGGTGTGGGGCGGCGAGAGGGTTCACCAGAGACAGAGTGGGGAGCAGAACAGGCGGATCTACTGAAGTACACTGCTGACAGGAGCAGCGGGTGAGGCAGGAGAGGTCTGCCCCGCCATGTGGGATTCTCCCTGGCTGGGCGTCGAACTCGCGTCACCACTGCCGCCAGCTCCACAGCACAGTGCTTAACCGCTGCACCACCAGGGAGGCCCTCACAAGTGGTGATGGATGTTAACTAGACTTACTGTGTTGATTACAATATCTACAAGTAAGTATAATGTTGTACATCTGAAACTAATACTATTTATTTATAAAATTGAGCTGTAGTTGACATATAAACAATAAATTAATTAGTTATAGTAAACAACAGAAATAACTATTTTGGATTGGTCCACATTAATCAGATTCATAAATACAAAGATTAGCATATCCGAACCTCCTGGTGGCACAAGGGATTAAGTCTCAGCCTATGAAGCTATCAGCAGCCACTGAAGCATGAGTTAGATCCTCAGCCAGGGAGCTTCCCACATGGTGCAGCAGACCTCTCCTGTCTCGCCTGCTGCTCCCCTCATCAGTGTATTTCAGTCAATCTGCCTCTTCTGCTCCCCACTCTGTCTCTGGTGAACCCTCTCACCGCCTCACACCTCTGGCCTGCACCCCAGCGCCTGTATGCATAAATAAATAAATCTTTTAAAAAAAGATTAGCATATTCCAAGAATTAACTGATAGTGCTCTGAGGTTATTTAAATTATTTTTTACCCCTTCAACTATAAAACAGAAGGTCTATATTCCCATTAATGTCCACTACGTATTCTCTCACCCTCAAAAAGGGTGTAGTGGAGATTATAATGCAAAACAGAAAATAGTAATACTTGGCTTTAAGACCTAGCATTTTTTAGGCGCAGATTTTCCTAATTTTATTGTCAGAAGTAAATGTATCTATGACAAAATGGGAGAATATGCAGTTATTCCATCTGCATTAAGACAAAAAGCACAGAGCAAAGACATCACTTCTTTCTATCCCACATAGTATGCCATGTGACCAGTGTCACTGATTTCTTTAAAAGAAATTAATGAATTAATGTGTATGCTATTGACCAGGTTGAGGATCCGTACTGGAATATGAAAGAAAAATGATGGTATTTGGAAAAAATCAAACTGAGATCCCTTCTCCTCTATTAACTAGACAAAGGAATAGAACCATTCTGAATCTTATCTGATAACTATAAAAAGATTGTGTCTTGTCCCTATTCAATGAGATGATATTTGTAAAATGACTTGTACGTAATAGGTACTCAATAGCGATCATTTTCTTTTCTATCTCTGGTATAATTAGAGAAACAATATTTGGAGCAAACATAAAAGTCTATTCTACATTTCCTCACTCCTTAAGTACTTATTGCATATTTCCCTTGTCAGATACGGTTTTAGAAATTGGTCATGTAGTGGCAAATAAGACAAAAAATTCCTTCATAAAAATTACATGCAGGAGGGGGGTCTCCCTGGTGATGCAGAGGTTAAAGTCTCAGCGTTATCAAGCTATCACCAGCCACTGCTGCATGAGTCAGATTCCTAACAAGGGAGCTAACCCACATGATGCAGCAGACCAGTTGCTCCTGTCTTGCCAGTTGCTCCCTCAGCAGTGTATTTCAGTAGATCTGCCTGTTCTGCTCCCCACCTTGTCTCTCGTGAATCCTCTCACCCCCTGCACCTCTGGCTGCCCCAGTTCTTATATGCATAAATAAATAAAATAAATCTTTTTAAAAAAAAATTACATGCAGGAGAAAAGACAGTGACAAATAAGTTAATAAGTACAGATTTTAATTAGAGAAAAATAGTGGTGAGCCCTATGAAGAACATAATGTAGAGAGAAGACTGGCTATTTAAATAAAGGATTAAAAGATGACTTCTCTGAAGAAGTCTCTGAATAATAATGATAAAGAAGTGTTTCTTTATCAAAAAGCTGACCATGGGTACATATATAGAAAGATCATCCAGGTAGAGGAAACAGAAAGGATAAACACCCTAAGGTAGCAATGAGCATATTTTTAAAGAACAACAAGAAGACTGGCATGCATGAAGCTTAGGGAGAATGGGACAGACTGTTAGGAGAGAAAATCAGAAAGCTGGGAGCAGGCAGATCACGCAGAGCCTGTAGGCTTTTGTGTGGAATTTAGATTTTATTCTAGTATAATGAAAAACCATGGGAAGGTCTTAAGGAAGTTAGTGATACGATTTGATTTCTGACTTAAAGGAATCATTCTGACTGCTACATAGAGAATACATTCTTAAAGACAGTCTCCATTTCCCATATTCTCTGCAAATTTATTTCCTTTCTAATCAGACTCTTCTGTCTACTGTCTAGGTCATGGATTTCTTCAAAGTTATATTGAAAATAAAGTTCTGTGTAAACAATCCCAAGCACTAAGAGACAATTCACCTCAGTTGCTCTATACATTGTACATCTGTGGCAAAATAGAAATAAGGTTATACTAGCTTTTTAAAAAAAAATTGCCCGGCAAGATAAAGTAAGGATGATTAGACTAACTCTTGCTTGAAATCATTTAAAAACTAGGAAGAGTATGTGAAACAAAGAATATCAGACATTGTGTTAGGAAGCACAAGAGAAGGGAACCCCCCTCCTCCACCGGTCCAGCTTACTCCCCTGCAGAGTCCCCATACCCATGGCCACTGAGTCAAGGAGTTGATCTGGGAGTCTTGAGAGTCCTAGTGGGCAAGATCTCTCAGAACAAAGTTCCAAAAAAAGAGATGAGCTGCATAGAGGAAGAGCTCTAGAGCATGGTAGGGAGTTCCCCTGGAAGTTTCAGCTGAGCACCTAGCCATACATGCAAGTAAGGAAACTATGAGGGAAAGAACTATTCACAAAGATGAGAGGTGACAGTCTCTAGAACTCACAAGAGGCAGAATGGAAGGACCTTTTAATACACTGGACATCAGACGTTCAGAAGGATGTGGTCAGCACTAAAAAGAGATTATGGTAGGAAAAAAGTCTACTCTGATCCCATCTTTAAAATTTAAATAAGGTTTAGAAAGGACCTGAGAGTTTCTATGTAATTTATCTGCATTCCAGCATAAAGCCAAAAGAAATCAAAATGGAAATTACTAAGTATTCTGACAAAAGCAAAATATCAAAATTAGTGAGATACAAGTAACAGTGCTTAGAAACAAATTTATACAGTACACTTGCATTTATTGTGGCTATCTGCTCATCTGATGTCTTTCTATCACTTTATTTTGTACTTTCTATTTACTCTGATTTTTCAATTCTTTGACTATATTTTTCCCTCTCTTTTTCTAGCTACAATTTTATTGACCAAGTTTTCTCTATTCTTTTTTCTCCTGTGCTGGATGATAATTTATGTATTCTATTTTTATTCACTTATAAGTTATCCCTAAAATTCCACTGACTTAAAAAGTTAATCAACATTTCTATGTACTTTCTAAGTATTCAAGAACTATGTGGTATTGACCTTAATCATATACCTCCCCTAAATGCTATTTTTGTCCAGCATTTTAGTTTCACTTTGTTCAGGTCAACCTGTCACCACAATAGGGATTATTTAGATGTATGTGCATGTTTACTGATTCTTTGATCAGTATTTATAAATTCACCATTCATGAACTCAATTTTCTTTTTCCTAAGGTACATCTTTTAGAAGTTCTTTCAGTGAGGATGAGAGGTAAAATCCCTTAGCTTTTTTCTTCTGAGGACGACAATAACAACTCATCCCAGACATATGTTGCTTTACAACATGTTATTCTGACAGTAACTACAGGAGCAAATAGTTGGCCCTTGAACAATGTTTGGGTTCAGGGCAATAGTCCACATAGTTGAAAACCTACGTATAACTTTTGACCCACCAAAAAACTGAAATACAGTCTTCCCTTGGTATCTCTGGGGAACTGGTTTCAGGCTCCCCTTCAGATACCAAATTCCACAGATGCTCAAGTCTCTTAGAGGCAGCCCCCTATATCTGCATGTTCTACATCTGTGGATTCAACCAACCCACACTCACGCAGACTCAACTGTATTTACTGGAAAAACCCTGCATATAAGTGAACCCGCAGAGTTCCAACCTGTGTTGTTTAAGGCCCAACTGTATTATCCTTAGGTTTCAGATGAGGACACATCATTGAGAAAGGTTATCTTCTCTACCAATAAGTAACTGAGGAAAGCAAGACGCCAAGTAGATCCATTTGAAGCCAAAGCTCAAATCTCTGATTCCCTGGGCACTGGGAAGGAAGGAGGATAGAGTTGAGGTGAGTGCAGGCCTCAAATAGCACGGATGCATCAAGCATGAGAGTGCTGAACAGATGTTATCACCCCTGGAGGAGACTTAGAACATTTCCTGTGGCTTGAGTGAAGATCATTCTTAAGAGAGAAAAAAGGAAAAGAAACTGGCTGTGCATTTTAACTCACACTGTCAGAGTCAGCTGGCTCTAAGGCTATCCTACAAACCTTTTATTGCAACACACAGCTCTGGTTGCCAAATGATCTCTTAGCAGATAATTCCTTAGGCCTTTTTGGTATTTAAACAGTCACCAAACACTAACTTTCACCTCGTATGGTTTTCTTTCTTTGGTAACCAGGAACTTTATTTTACTTTGCTCAGACACCCTTCCTGGCTTTCTCAGGACACTGGCATTCTATTACATGTCTCTATGTGTCCTTAGGAACTCCACTGTTGTGTTATAATGTGAGAAGTAAGAGAAACAGAGAGGAGAAGAAGCTTAGAGAATGGGGTGACATGTTTTAGATTCTCTTACTATTTCTGCTGGCAGTGACATCTGGGGGGGGTGTCTCTAACTTGAATCTCTGTAACAACTGATGTGAGCCAACTGCAGTCCCAGGTCCAAACTTTTGTTCCTGTAATTCTACCCATACAGAAGTCTTTGATGCTTCCCATCTGTCTGGTCAAATGCCACCCATGCTCTCCAAGTGTCCCAACACTCACCTCCAAGATAATTTCCCTTCCCCAACTCAATCTACTTTCTCCCAACTCTGCACATTCAATTCAAAGTAATATCAAGGGCTTCTCTGGTGGCCTGGGGATTAAGTCTTATCACTACCACTGTGAAGGTCCACTGTGATGGCTTGAGTTCGATCCCCGGCCAGGGAGCTAACCCACATGGCGCAGCAGACCTCGCCTGTCTTGCCCGCTGCTCCCCTCGGCAGTGTATTTCAGTAGATCCGCCTGTTCTGCTGCCCACTCTGTCTCTGGTGAATCTTCTCTCACACAAACACCCCGCCCCACATCTCTGGCTTGTACCCAGTTCTTCTACACAAAAATAAAACTTAAAAAAAAAAAAGTGGACACGCCCCCAAAATATGGCGGCGAACAGACGCTAGGATCAGGCTCTCCTACAAAAAATCGATTCATGGAGAAAAATATCCCTAACTTTGAGAGCTGTCTCGAAGAGAACCGGATACACTACGCAATACAATCGACCCTGGGGGTGCTTTGGACTTAAAAATAAACTGAAGAGTCGGAGTAAAGAGAAGAGAGGGGACATCTAATCCCACACAAAGGAGGAGCAGAGAGGAGAGATGGGAGGTCCAGTTTCCCCTGAGAGCCACTGAATACAAGGTTAGAAACTGCGGTGAGGTCGGAGGGCTCCGGCCAGCCGACTGGGAGCGCGACCACCACTCCCCCACCCCACGACCCCCCTCTCTTCCCTGCTTGGCAGCCCTGAGGAGCAGAAAAGCGGGAGGGTCACTGTGTCCCATCCCCCACCTGGGGATAGGTAACATCTCAAAGGGGAGAAAGTCCAAGCAAGAAACCTCCCCCACTGTCTGCTAGTTGATAGATTAGCCAGAAAAACCGGCTGGGCTGGAAAACCTCCTTCGGGGACAACCTCTTTCTGGGCTTTAGAATGCAAATGAATAGGAGGGGAAGGATAGAATTTAAGGACTATTGACTCACAATCCCCAAAACCCCTCCCATGCCTGTTGCAAAAAAAAATCTCCAGGATGGAATTTAAAGACTATTGACTGACAATCCCCAAAACCCCTCCCATACCTGTTGCTGGAAAAAAAAATCTCCTGTTGATAAACTCTCTGACCACACCCTCACCTGCAAAGTGTCAGCATCTTGGCACACGGAGGGCAGCAAAAAACAAACAAACAAACAAACAAAAAAAGACCACAGCAGGTGGTGAACACAGCCCAGCACTCGCCACCCCCTCCAACTTCTAGGCGGCTGCACACTGGCACCCTAGAAATGCTGATCAACAGCCACCCACAACCTCCACCCCTGCACCCCTTTGTGGAGTATCAGGCCCCAAGCAGCAGAAAACAAACTAAGACCAGGAGCTCCCAACCCCCCCCACCAGACATAACCCCAGGGGCAGGAATAGCCCCAGGCAAACATCGGAGGAAAGGGGGGGAGAGGGGAAAAAGAATAGAAAGACTCCAAGCAAGGACTAATGACAGCAGCAACAACAAGACAACAACATATGTTGCTGGAAAGGAGGGGCTGAACCCCAGCAGGGGACCCAACCTGAAACCCCAGAACCTGGGAGCAAAAGGACTACAGAACTCCAAATTCACATCTCCCCAATACGTTATTTTCTTTATTATTATTTTTTTATTTTTTACTACTTTATAATTATTATCCCTTTTATTCTCTTTACTATTATTTTATTTTATTTTTTACTATTTTATTATTATTATTCCCCCCCCTTTTTTTTTTAACTTTTAACTTACCTTTTTCTCTTGGTCCTTCATTCCTACTT
>PVIJ01018737.1:0-25558 GCA_004024925.1 Scalopus aquaticus
ATGTTTTCTTGTTAAAATCAGATATCAAATTAGTTTTTATTATTTGTTCACAGTTTCTATTTTGAGCAGAAGAATTGCCAGCCATATCCTTTCTCATCAGCAAAGTTGTTGCATCTTATTGTCCCCAAGGACACTGCTCCCACTGATGTCTCTGTAGGACTTTGTCAAAATTCACTTCTCATTAGTCATTATCATATTTGCACTCTGGTCACAAAGGGCCCTTTAATCACCCAGATGCCCTTGCACGTCAATAAGAGACAGACAACAAAGCATCTCAACTCATTGTATGTAAAAGTTTCTCCTGAGATATCATAAATTATCTTTCTGAAACTTATAAAAATCACCTTGCATTTGTCAAACTTTTAAAATAAGCATTTGTGCTCACTTTGGCAGCACATATACAAAAATTGGAACAATACAGAGAATATTAAAATAAGTGTTTTTATTCTAATACTAAGACACCAGGCGTTGTTTCCCAGACTTGCAGTGGAATAGGACATCAAAGAGTGTCTGTGTGGGAGAATCATGGAGACCTGCTGTCTTGTATGTACTGAAAGACGTGGTGGAAACATGTCCAGCGTCCATTTATGTACAGACTGACTCTCCCTACACTTTCATTTCATCTTGAGACTCTCAGGCTTGTATATTGAACGAAAGCCATTTTTAACTTCTAGGAGAGTAAGGATGTTTTGTTTGTTAATTTCAGCGTTTTTATTTAACATTCTAGTTCCTTGGTCTCAGTAAAACACCAGGCTTCTATGCTTAAAGTTAAAATGATAATAATCTAGATTTCTCAGGAAAAGCACTGTTATTTCTGTTGTCATTTTGTTCTATAAAAGTAAAATGTTATTAGATTCATTAGAAATATTTGTTGCAATCATCAATAAAAATTTAGATCAGTTTCTGATCACTTCTTTTTCTTCATGGAAAGATTAGCACCAATCATAGATATAGCATAAGTTCTTAAGAAAAGAAACTGAATAAATTCATGAGCATGCTTTGGAACAGAATTTTATGATGGACATTCAGAAATGATCTGCCCCCTGAATTAATTTTCACAGATCACCATTTATGCCAAAATATAACCATATTTTCCTTTATTATAAATGTCAAATTTGTTGCAATATAGTCATCATGGTTCACTGAGGTAATAAAATGTAAATACTAATGGATGTGCACTAATAGCAAATACACATGAACTTACTTACTTTTTTAAAGCCTCATAATATTTGGATACAACAGAAGACTTGTGTTGATGACTAGAAAGGAGTGATGTAGAACCTGGGACCTGTATTGAGTTAGGATGTTAGTGAAGTCCCCATGGTTTAAGAATTTTCTTAATTTGTTTCAGAAAGTTCAATTCCAGTGCAATTCCGTCTGAAGGCCCCCAAATACCAGACAACGATTACTTCTCCTGGACTCAAGGAAGAGAAGACATATAAACTGTCTATCTGAGAATTTTCGTATTGACAGGAGAACTAAAAGTAGTATCATATTTCGATTGCTGAAATTTGTTTATCAATGGGACCTCAGGAGAAAAAACGATAAGAATTTTCAGTATATTAGGCTGTGATGAGTATTTACCCTGTTCCTGATAGGGTTGTAGGTATTTTTTTGCTCAACAATGTAAGTTTATCAGTACAATTCAAGATAGTACGCATTTATACTTTTCTTATTTATAACTGTGTTTTACACTGAAAAAAGCAGAGAATTCCACCGTTGGCCAAGAGCACTCAGGTAGGAAATGGCAAACACCAATTTATAACTTTTGAGTCTAATATAGATGTTTTGGTGTAATTTGAATTTTGAAGACAGAATACGTTAAGGTTTTTTCTCTTACACATACAAATTTGGGAATCATCAGTCTATTTGAAATTATTTATGAGAATATACTAGAATATACTAGAGTGAAAATGGTAGAAAATATCCCAGAATATTTGAGGTATACTGACATCATTGAGATGGAAAAAGGAAAAGTTGGCAGATAAAAAATTAAATTAGTAGAGAAAAATTAGGGTATTTGTGGACCATAGGAACCAAGCTTTAGTTTATAAAGATTGAATTGTATAAGGAGTAACAAAAGTAGGTGGCTTTATTGTCCACAGATTCAGCAGTCTCACTAATTAATCCCTCTTTTGTGAATGACAAGCTGTCTGATTTTCACCAAGGAAAAATGGGTCATCAGAGAAAATCTGGGTAAGGTATAAGCATTCAAGTAACTCATAACACGTAGCTGTCAGGTGATGTTGGTTATAACCAGATTTTGTTTATAGATTTCATTGTAGGTTTTATAATGACAGTGATAGAGGCCTCACATGCTGTACCAGATGGAGTTACCAACATCTTGCATCAAAACTATGCCCAGGTATTTACAAATTACCAGGAAAAAAAAAAAAGCTGATCAATGAAATGCAGCTAAATTTTTGTTTCTAAGTATGGGAAATATCTTGGGAAAAAAGTACATCTTAATGTTCACCAGCGATTACTTGTGTGGAAACAATCACATGCTGTGAATTGTTCTATTTCAAAGAGTAAATGAGAAAAAGTAATTTTTTTGAAATGTGTGAAATGATCCCTTCATTCTTTATACTATATTGTTGCTTAATGAATATTTAAGAAATTGTTATTGCCAAACCACAGGTCATGAAAAATTAGCAATTATAACATTGACTTAATATACTACTAATTATTTTTAATCCATGAGATTAAAAAAAGGTTATGAGAGAAGGGAAGCTAAAGGATTTTTTGTCTTGAAATTTTGTTTCAGATATGCAACTTCATGTGTGCATATTAACCTGATTGCAATGTAAAATGTGCTTCTCTTTGTAAGTTGTGCTTATAATGTTTGAGATGCAATATTTCAAACCAATCAAATGATATTTAAAGGAGCCAAGAGGATGGTTTTAAAATAACATCATCAAGTCAAATAAATTACATGGCTTGACTTTTCTAACCCAAAACACTGGTGAGTAGAATATTCTCTCTTTTTTTCCCAAGTCTCATTTCTTCAGTTTTGTGCTCTGTTTAAGACAAATTCAGGAGCCAGGAATGATAAACCACACAACAATAACTACATTCATCCTGCTGGGATTAACAGATGATCCACAACTGCAGATTCTGATTTTCATATTTCTATTTATCACCTACATGTTGAGCATAATTGGAAACATGCTCATTATCATCCTTACATTAGTGGATTCTCGCCTTAAAACTGCAATGTATTATTTTCTCCAGAATTTTTCCTTCTTAGAAATTTCATTCACTTCTGCCTGCATTCCTAGGTTCTTGTACAGTCTTTCAACAGGTGACAGAACCATTACTTATAATGCTTGTCTAAGTCAACTATTTTTAACAGACTTGTTTGCAATAACGGAATTTTTTCTCCTGACCATCATGTCCTATGATCGGTACGTGGCCATCTGCAAACCCCTGCACTATGTGACCATCATGAACCGCAAGTTCTGCAAAACGCTTGTCATCTGCTGTTGGATGATGACTTTGTTGCTGATGTTCCCACCATTTATTTTGTTTTTGGGCCTGGAATTCTGCCACTCTAATGCCATCGACCACTTTGTCTGTGATGCTAATCCTCTGGTGAAGATCTCATGTTCAGATACTTGGATCATAGAGCAGATGGTCATTGTCTGCTCAGTGTTGATCTTCATCATGACTCTTGTGTGTGTGGTTTTGTCCTATGTTTATATCATCAGAACAATTCTAAGGTTCCCATCAGCCCAGCAAAGGAAGAAGGCATTTTCCACCTGTTCTTCCCACATGATTGTGATTTCCATTTCCTATGGCAGTTGCATCTTTATCTATACCAAACCTTCTGCAAAAGATGACTTGACCATGAATAAGGGGATTGCACTATTACCTACTTCCATCTCCCCTATGTTGAATCCATTCATTTATACCCTAAGGAACAAACAAGTGATTCAAGCCTTTAGTGACTTGGTCACAAAATTGTACACCTCTCAAGGAATTAGGGGAATGTTCACGTAAGTGTCCAAAATAATACCTAACTTTCAACCCAGTTTTGCTTCTTTTGATCTAAATTTCTGCTTATATTTAATACAAATTGTGAACAAGTTCCTCCATACTTCTTATATATTACCCTCTCAGTATTTTTTAAAAAATGCCACATGAATACAAAATGATCTGCCTGAATGTCTTTCTCTATGTTCCTTCATCTACTTAAATGAATAGACACTGAGAATGACATTGAGAAGAACAATATCAGATTTCATGAAAATGTGGTTGTCCTTTGAAATTAAAGAAATATCCTAATAGTGGTAAAACATGGTTACAGTTTTTATGGTTTAAAGATTCATTTGGGGGCTGCCCTGGTGGTGCAATGGGTTGTCTCAGTACTATGAAGTCATCTGTAACCACTGCAGAACAGTTCAATCCCTGGCCAAGGGGTGTCCCATATGGCATAGCAGAAACCTCTCCTGCTTCGCCTCTGCTCCCCTCAGCAATGTACTTCATAGATCCACCTGTTCTGCTCCCCACTCTGTCTCTGGTGAATCCTCTCACCTCCCCCCCTTCTGGCCTACACCCCAGTTCTTGTATGCATAAATAAATAAATCTTTAAATCTAATTTTTAACACGTTGCTTAAAATTTTCAAAGCAAAAATTGATTTTTATCAGGATTTTGGTGTTTACAAGCCCAGTGTGGCTGCTCAGTTCTGGCACTGTCCACCCCAATCAGGCCATCCTGGGGTATGCTGGCAGTTGTGATGAAAGGCATCTAAGATGTCACTGGCATGGAAAGGAGGGCAGAAAACACCCTTTACTCTGAGCTCCCCATCTTGGCAACCTGTTTCCGCTATCATGACATGATAATATGTGTAAATATAACTCCAAAGAATCCTTAGAAAATTCTGCTAAAAATATCCATCTGAATAAATTTGAAGGTCTGTTTGTCTTTATTCAAGCACTCATGAAATTGACAGTTTTCCATTTAGCATTCAGTACTAAGGTTATAAAGGTACCTGGAATGTAAACTGGTATAGCCACTGTGGAAAGCTGTGGAAAACACTGAAAATTGATAAACCATGAGTTTCAGCAATTCTACTCTTAGGAATCTAACCGAAGAACACAAAGACACTAATTTGAAATGAAACCTGCACTCCTAGGTTCATTGTAGCACTAATTACAGTAAGATATGGAAACACCCAAGATATGGAAACAAAGCAAATTAAGTCAGGAGAGAGATAAATATAGGATGTTTTCACTTACGTGTAGAATACGGAGAAACAGCAAAGGGTCATGAAAAAGATGAACTTTACAAGCTGACCATAGGTCTGAGGCATACAGCAGAGGAGGGGGAATGGACAGTAGTCAAAACAGGAGAGAGAAGAACAAAAGGGACTTTGGTGATGGATCTTAGGTGTTATGGGGGCGGGAGATTATGGGGACTAAACCTGAGGTGTGAAACACAAAGGTGTGAAATCAAAACAAAAATTAGCAATGATGTGAGAAATAATGAGTTAATTTAATAAAAAAGAAAATCTGTCCCTGTATCTAAGACTGGCCACATGGAACCTTAGTTCCCGGAAGGGAAGCTCCACCACCCTCCCACTGCAAGGCCGCTCACCCGCTCACAGCCATTGCAAGTGCTTTCCCACTGCTGCTGTAGGGACCATGGGACCATCTATCTCAGGCCATGGATTCGCCCTTGGGCTGCAGTCTTAAAAACTGTAACTGTTTCAACCCTCAGATTTCAAAGAAATATGCCTTGTCTTCTGTGCAATACTGCCTGGCCACAGCACAGACTAGAGGAACAAGAAATTTGACTTATAAATTGGACCGTATACTCATCTGGACCCAAAGACTGTAAAAGGAATTTATTGGGGCAATTTGATATCAAACTACTTTTTACTTTTTTCACACTTTCTATTCTGAGTTGAAGAGTTGCCAGAAATACATTTTCTCATCAGTCAAAGTTGTTGCATCTTATTGTCCCCAAGGACACTTCTCCCACTGTAGGACTTTGCCAAAATTTAGTTCTTATTAGGTTCATTATCATGTTTGCACTTTAGTCCCAAGGGCCCTTTAGTCACCGACATAAACTTGCATGTTCCTAAAAGACACATAACAAAGCACCTAAATTCATTGTGTAAAATTTATGCCCTGAGATATCAGGAATTATATTTCTGAAACATATAAACACCTTACATTTGTCAAACTTTAAAAATAAGTGTTTTTATTCTGGTACTAAGACACAAGGCATTGGTTCCCAGATTGCAGTGGAACAGGACATCAAAGAGTGTCTGTGTGGGGGAATCATGGAGACCTGCTGTCTTGTATGTTCCAAATGAGGCCGTGGACACATGCAAAGCTCCATGACGGGCCATTTATGGACAGACTGACTCTCCTTACACTTTCATTTTCATCTGAGACACTCAGGCTTGCATATTCAACTGCAGCTATTTTTTGTCTTCCAGGAGAGTAAGTATGTTTTGTTTGTTAATTTTAGTGTTTTTATACAACATTCTAGTCATGGTCTTAGTAAAATACCAGATTCCTATGCTTAAAATTAAAATGATAATAATCTAGATATCTTAGGAAAAGAACAATATTTCTGATATTATTTTCTTCTATAAAAGCAAAATGCTGAGCCTCCTTGGTGGCGCAACGGGTTAAGCACAGCACTGTGAAGCTATCCAGAGCCACTGCAGCATGAGCTCGATACCTGGCCAGGGAGATTCCCACATGGCACAGCAGACCTCTCCTGCCTCTCCCACTGCTCCCCTCAGCAGTGTACTTTAGTCGATCTGCCTGTTCTGCTCCTCAATGTGTCTCTGGTGAATCCTTTCACCACCCCACACCTCTGGTCTACACCTGTGGGTCTGCTAGAATCCAAAAGCTGCTTAAGTTACCATTCTGGCTATGCGGGTCAGCCTTATCAATACAGAGCTGGTTAGGCCAAGTCAATCAATCAACCATTGACACCACAAAGGCACCTCTTAAGTTGAATGAGAGCACCATGCTTAAATCTCCTAGGACATGAGTATGCATTATGAGGCATCACCAGGAAAGCCTGGGGAACCATTGACTGATGTATATCTCTATGTCCCAGAGAGTTTCAGCAAAATGCCCTGTTAAACGAAACAGGTGTCTAGAGTGAAGGCCAGGTTATCAAACTTCAAACAGTGAGCCATGAAACTGGCTATAAATTTAACTCAGATTCGCAGACTCCTTTACGCAAAAGTTTAACTAAACATACTTTCTTCCTCCTAATTGTTTTCTCCTTATCCTCTGACCCTGAAAAACTGATTCTGTAAAGTAAAAACTCTCACTAAATAAAAGGGCCAGGTTCTGCCTTCTCGGCAGCATCCTGCCATAACAGTTCGGTCCACGACTTCTGTTTATCAGTGCGGTGTTGCCTGACACAACATACACCCCAGCGTTGTATGCATAAATAAAATAAATCTTTAAAAAAAAGCAAAATGTTAATTGATTAGACTCCTTAGTAACATTCGTTGCACGCTTCAGTAGAGATTTAGATCAGTTCCTGTTCACTTCTTTTTCCTCATAGCAAGATTGGCACCATAGTATATAGCATGTAAATGAATCTGAGTGATTTCCTGAGTACTCTTTGGAACACAATAATATGATGGACATTCACAAGTGATCTTCCCTCCAATGTAATTGTTACAGATAACTCTTTATGTTAAAATATAACTAATTTTCTGTTCATTATAAATGCCTCGTTTGCTGCAATATTGTCAATAGATTCACTGAGCTAATAAAATGTAAATACTACTGGAGGTTTACTAAAATATACACCTGAATTTCTTTACTTTGTCAAATCCTATATTAATATTTAAATATAATAGAAAACATGTATTGATGATTAGAAAAGAGTGATGGGGAAACTGGGACACGTATCGATTAGGATGGTATTGAAGTCCTGAGGAATTAAGAATGTTCTTATTTTATTTTGAAGGTTCAATTCCAGTGGGAGTCCATGTAAAGTACCCAATTATAGGATGGCGATTACTTCTATGTGCTGATTGGGGCTCCTCGATGGTCTCTAACTACTGTCTGACACATAAATGATTGATAGTGTCTGTTGTTAGTGTCTTGATGGGAAAAATGAACCTAAATTATTCAGGGACCAGAAAAACATACATTTAGGATTTTTCTGAGTATAATTTACAGCAAGCACTTAAACTTTCATATACAAATTAATGATATTTTCAGCAGGAGATCCTTTGATACCTCATCAAAGTTGAAAATGCAGACTTGGGTTCTTTATTTACAAAAATATCTCATTTCATTAACAGCATATTTATGGGTGAGAACAATATATAAAAATATCTATTGCCTGATATACAAAATAGTAGAGCCTGAACACTGGTCTTAGTTACTCACGATGGCAAAAATCATAGTTATGAAAGTTCAACTGTACAAATACAGGGAAGAAAATTCACTGGTCACAGTGGATGTTGCTTTGTGTTTAGATATTATCACAAGTTCTAGAGTAATTTATGGTTCAAATAGAGATAAAGAGAAGATGAAAATGTGGGAGAGAAAGAATTAGGGATAGACATTTTAACTTACTATATGGAAACATTCTGTGTGAATATGTCATTAGTAATTAAAATATCATGAATCATATGGTATTGAAGGAACGGGCAAAAATGAGATTAGACCATCAATTTCAAAAGCTGATAAAAGTACTGAATTATGTTTTTATACATCAGTCCAAGGTAAAGTAATATAGTGATTTGGGTTCATGTTTAGATACCATAAAATGTAATATAAAAATTGAGTATATTTTTATATTAGGTTCATATAGAACAACTTTCTAGATGTCATTTAAAGCAGTTTAAATGATAACATGTCCTTGGTTGAAAGAGCAAATATGAAATCTCTCTTCAACATTGTCAATGACTTTGAGGAAACACTGTGTGTGCCCTGAAAAATGCTTGCTTGGAGACACAAGGTTCTAACAATAAAATTAACCAACATTGTAATAATGAGATCATCCTATGCTCTAGTGGCAACAGTAAACAGAAAGACTGGTCCAACAAGCACCTAGCTAGCACCTAAAGCCTGAAAGAAGTTGGTGGACTTTAGAGAGTATTAAGAGAGATCATTAGAGGCAGTAAGTCCAGCAAATACACATTTTCTCTAGGGAAATCTATGTGCAGTCTTTTGTGAAAATTTGTAAGTAGTAAGTTTTAATTCAGTATCTATCTTGAGAATGCGAAATGCTTTGAAACTTTCAAATATTTTTAGTCTCTGTTGAAGAAGGAGCTGTTTCATATTGTTATTTTCCTAAAATACTCTCTGTAGGGGAAGACACTCAGAAACTTGTCGAATTTTTCTTTAATTCTTGTTTGGCACTCTACCAGTGCAAGTTGGTCGAGAAGCCCCATCATAGAAACCTCATGTAGAACTGTTAGACTCTGCAAACATTTCCCCATTATCTTAACCATCTTCTGCCAAAGAGTTCATAGATGTTTGAGGTTAAGAAACATTGTTCTGAATCATTATCTCACCTTCTCAATATGATTGTTTTCCTTGACAATATTCTACTAATCTCAATGCTTGATGCACATGGAACTAAAAGTGTGAGCATATTTTCTTTTCTCTTTACAGTTGGTGCTTAAGCTAAAACAATTCAGCTGAAATGAGAAATGGAGTAAGGGATACTAGGACCCATCTAGTAGGAAAAGAAGGTCACCGCCACCAACCTAATAAACTCATAAAGAACAATATAATGAAGGTCAAAAAAAAATCCCCCAGGTTAGACTCAAGAAAGTGACAAAATTAAGTGAAAACACCATCAATGTAAATAGCTTTTTATTGAGCCTAAGCTTACAAGCAATCTAACATGATCTCAATTGTGAATATAGAGCAATATTTGTTGGCTTTTGATTCTGCAGAGCAATAATGATTGAGACAAGAGCAGAGTGGTACAGGAGAGTGGAATTCCATAATCAGCATGTGTAGTTTGAGGAAATTTTAAGAATGCAGATTTCATATCATCAGTATAATGATTTCTGAACCAGTTAATTGTCAGATTTTAAACACTAAATTGAACAAATGTCAATTCGTTAAAGAATGTTACATAAAAAGAAAATGGGGGTAAAATCTGAGAAATGTTAATGTTATAAAGATGTATAGATAAAAAGAAACCTATAGAGGGTGAATCAGTAATAAAAAGTATACCAGGAATATCAATGTCAAGCAAACACCATATCTAGAATTATATAATCATGGTTTGATAGTGTCAAATACATGGAAAAGCTCAAAGAGAGTGACTATACTTCGTTTAACAATTAAGATCGGTTTTCATCTCTGTAGAAGCTATATCATAGATAGTTAAGACTAATCTGGAAATCAGAAATTAGAGAAAATTATGGAAATATTAAAACTGAAACTAGACCATCTATTTAATAGTTGCCTAGCTAAGAATGTGAATGATTGATAAAAAAGATATTGAATGTGTTTTAGTGAATCAAACACAGATTGAAATCATTAGTCAATAAGGATAATGCGCATTGTCCACAAATTCATCAGGTCATTCGCTCACTAATTAATCCTTCACTTGTTAAAAGCACTCTCTGTGTTTTGTACCAAAGGAAAATGGGTCATCAGGGAAAATCAGGCTCAGGCATAAACACTCAAGTAACTGTCACGTATAGGAGTCCAGTGATGTTGGTTGTGACAAGATGTTCTTAGATTCATCGTGAGTTTCAAATGGTGGTGGAAGAGAGTCCTCAATTCCTGGGCCAGATGGGGCAGCAAAGGTCTGTGTCGGAACTTCCCCAGCTGTCTACAACTGATCCAGGGAAAAAAAGGTTCAAGCTGATTAGTTAAACAAGCTAAATTTTACTTTGTAAGTACGGGAAAATTCTTGGGAAAAAAGCACACCTTAATGTTCACCAGTGATTACTTGTGGGGAAAGAGTCATATGCTGTGATTACCCTATTTAAAAAATTAACTGATAAAGAACAAATTTTTGAAAATGTGAAAGATGAGCCTATCATTTTTTATACTATGTTATTGCTGAATGAATCAACAATTGTATGTTAATGCCAAGCTACAGGTCATTACAAATAGCAGTTATAACATGGATTTAATGATATTAATATCTATTTTTAATGAGACAGATTAAAGACTCATAAGGGAAGTTAAATGTTGTTTCTTGAAAATTTTGTTTCAGATATACAATATGGTTACTTGTGCATGTATATTAACCTCATTGCAATATAAAATATATTACTCTATATGTGGTGCTCATAATGTTTGAGATCCAAGATTTTAAGCCAAAAGCTTGGTTTTAAAATAATTGTCATTAAGTCAAATAAATTACATGACTATTCTAACCAAAAACCCATGTGAAAATAATAATCTTTCCTGTTTCAGGCACAGATTGGGAGAGCGTCCTGAACCGGGAATGAGAAATCACTCAGCAATAACCACCTTCATCCTCTTGGGGTTAACAGATGACCCACAACTTCAGATTTTGACTTTCATATTTCTATTAATAACCTACATATTGAGCATAATTGGAAACCTGACCATCCTCCTCCTTGTATTAGTGGATTCCCACCTTAAAACTGCAATGTATTATTTTCTTCAGAATTTTTCTTCTTAGAGATCTTATTTACTTCTGCCTGCATTCCTAGATACTTGTACAGTCTATCAACAGGCGACAGGACCATTACTTATAATGTTTGTGCATGCCAACTATTTTCTACAAACTTATTTGGAGTAACAGAGTTTTTTTCTTACTGTAATGTCCTATGATCGGTACGTGGCCATTTGCAAACCCCTGCACTATATGACTATCATGAACCACAGGTTCTGCAAATTGCTTGTCTTCTGCTCCTGGCTGGTGACTTTGTTGCTGATATCCCCAGTATTTATTTTGGTATTGGGCCTGGAATTCTGTGACTCTAAAGCCATCGACCACTTTGGCTGTGATGCTAATCCTCTGATGAAGGTCTCAAGCTCAGATACTTGGCTCTTAGAGAAGATGGTCATTGTCTGCTCCGTGTTGGTCTTAATCATGACTCTCGTGTGTGTGTGTGGTTTTGCCCTATGTTTATATCATCAGAACAATTCTAAGGTTCCCGTCAGCCCAGCAAAGGAAGAAGGCATTTTCCACCTGTTCTTCCCACATGATTGTGATTTCCATTTCCTATGGCAGCTGTATCTTTATGTACACCAAACCTTCAGCAAAAGATGACATGACCATGAATAAAGGGGTGTCAGTATTAACTGCTTCCATCTCCCCCATGTTAAACCCATTTATTTATACTCTGAGGAACAAACAAGTGAAACAAGCCTTTAATGACTTAGTAAAACAATTACACTGCTCTCAAAGAATTAAAGCATGCTGAAGTAGGTTCCATAGCACATTTTCTTGAGTTTTTACACCATTTTTTGCCTCTTTTGAGCCCAATTTTTAAAATTTAGTGCCAATTGTTAGTTATTCTGTACCTCTTATTGACTATCCTATTTTTTTTTTGAGAAATGGGATATGAACACAAAATGATTAAGATCAGTAAATTTCTATATCTTCATATCTATCATTTATATGTTCACCAGTGATTACTTGTGGGGAAAGAGTCATATGCTGTGAGTTAACTTATTTCAAAAATTAACTGATAAATTTTTTTGAAAATGTGGGAAATGAGCCTATACCTATGTCTATATTATATCTATACATCTATATTGTATCTATATCTATGATTATGTCTACATAAGTAGATAGGTATATAGAGATTTACTTCACGAATGGCAATGATAAGAACAACGTTCAGACTTCATGAGAATAGGTATGTCCATTTAGAAATTGAAAATGGGACCTAAAATGGAACAAAATAATCACAGTATCTTACAGGTAAAATATTTCACAGACCATTTTTATCCATATTTTACATAAGACTAGAATCTCTATTACATTTACGTGTATACACACACACACACACACACACACACACACACACACCTCTCCAGAGTTTTGTTTAAGATTGCAACAATAACTAATATTTTTATGATTAAAATTAACCACGATATGAAATAAATATATGGAGAAATCTTTCTGTGTATTCAAATAACATGTAAACTCTTCCAATTTTATATGAAAGAGCTGTTTTCAACCATCAAAATGGTTTTAGAAAGAAGCTGCATATTTAAAGATATATAATTAAAATTTGAGGTTCTTTAAGAAACGTTTTGTTAGCAGGACTATGGGTGGGTTGTTTCATTTAAGTATGTAGGGTTTGTGTGTGTGTATGTGTGTGTGTGTGTGTGTGTGTGTGTGTGAACTTGGTCCATAAGATAAAAGACATACAGAGATTTTTCCTATTTTTAGATTTATATTGGTCTATGAAATCTTCTATAGCTGTTAGTGACTCTCTCAATATACTTCCCTATTCAGCTATTTCAAAATCTGCTCAACATCAATAATTTTAACTTTTTGAATTTTATTTTTTTTCTCAGTCTTTATCATTTAAAAATTTATGCCTACCCAGAGTGATAACTTGTTTCTTCTTTGTAATATTTCCTCCTAGTAACCAAAGGATCTGAACTTGTCAAGAGGGTTGTCTATGGGTTTCTCAGTAATTTCTGGAATTGAGTGAGAAAAATATATTGCAATTTTGATATTCACTGGAATAGATATGCCTGTTCTTTTATTTATTAAAATGTCAATAATGCATTTTTCTCATATCTACTCTCAAGTAATAAGTGTCCACGTGAACCAGTTTTTTCTTTTACTCATCAATGGAAAGATATCTTTCTAGGATGGTATACTCTGGCAAAGGAGAAAAAGCCCTAAATGTAACATAACGTGAAAGTGGTCACCATAGAGCAAAGATGTCTTCTGTTCCCATGACCAGTTCTTCAGCATTTTCCCCTCAACTTTCTGATTATCATACTTACCTAATTAATCAGAAAATAATGACACACCAATTTAGGTGTATATAATAAACTTTGTGGACTTGTGGGTTTCTAGTTAATAAAAGTATTTAGAATGTTCAATCAGAAAGTTAAAAATCAAATAATTTATACATCTGTCTTTGATTCCACAATAATGACTTCAATATCCCCTTTTTGAAAAACTCAATTTCTAAAGCACTGAAGTACAATATTGATGTTCTTGTATTTTCTTCCAGATTCAAAGAAGAGAATAGATGTTAGCTTGTTGCATTATGAATGTGCTCACAGCATAGATTTTTTTTCTTATTGAAAAAAGTATTAGGATGGGACTCAGTTGCAAAAAAGTTGACTATCTATTATGTGTCTATAAATTTTCTACCTCAACTCTGCAAGTTTTTTGAATTTCTAAAATGTGATTTGTGTAATGAAAACTATAATGTATTTGGGTTCTGTCCGCAAAACATAATGCCCTAATATTTCTACAGTTAATGTTGAAATGATACAAATATTAATAATGTACAATACTTTTTGCTTGTTATAATTGGTAATGGGAATGCCAAAAGGACAAACGTATCACACAGTAAGGGATATCATTTTTCCAAACAAGGAGATATTGATAATCTTAAGTCTTTAAAAGGTACAGTTATTTTCATCATATTATTAAATATGTATACAAAGAATCTCATTGGGAGGGTATATAACAATTCAAAAGAATTTTTTTTCTGGGATTAATGATCGAAAGACACTACATACAACAAAGGTAAGTTGTAGAAAAGGGAACCGCTTATACTGTTATGGGAATGCAGACTGGTCCAACCTTTATGGGAAGCAGCGTGGAGGTGTCACAAAACATTAAACACGGATCTGCTATTCAACGCAGTAATTCCACTTCTAGGCATCTATCAAAAAATGCAAAAAAATACTTGGAAAGGATATTTGCGCTGCCATGTTTATTTCAACAGTATTTACTATAGTTAAGCTGTGGAAGCAACCTAAGTGACTCAGAACAGATGAGTGGATCAAGAAGACGTGGTATATATAGACAGTGGAATACTACCAGGTGTTATATACGTAAACTCGTGCCATTTACAGCAACATGCATAGAACTCGAAAGGATAATGCTCAATGAAATAAGTCATAAGAAGAAAGATAAATACCAGATAGTCTCACTTATATGTGGAATATAAAGTAACTAAATTACTAGTCAGATAAGGACATGAAAAAATAATCTGTGACACCTGACAACAGAACTGAGACATGAAGAGGGGAATTTATGGGGGAGGAGTAAGAATAGGAAAGGAAGGATGCACAGAACTCTGTGGTGGAGGAAGTGGGTGAGTGGGTGGTGTGTGCACTATGGTGGCAATACCTAATGGGGCTACCCCAGTGTTACCTCATTTAAAAATAAATATAAATAGATAATAAATAAATAATAGATAGATCACTTAAGAGATAAATAAACTAAACATGCAGCTCATATACTATGTTTAATGAAGGACAAAGTGCCAGTAGACCTAAGATCATTGAGATTATAAAAAATATGCAAGAGAAGCAAGGACAAGGGTGGGTAATTATTATATTTATTTTGAAAGACAAATTTAAATTAAATATAATGGTATAAGACTCATTAAATTTATCAAATTATATTTCACTCATCAAATTTCTGAAGAGATGTTTGAAAATTTATTCATTTTATCATATGCTGTGTGTGTCATGATCCAGTTAAGATACCTGGAGATAGATATATTAAAATATGGAAAATCCAGCACAAGGAAAACAATATTTCCATACTCAAAATAACTGTAAAATGGTAAAGGATGTGGCTAATAGTTATTATGGGGTTATGTCTATGGATTATAAAATATAAATAACGTATGTAGCAAAAATTTTAGAATTGTACATTGTCAAAAGGCATTGGAAAATTATTTAATAATACATAATTATATAATTGTTGCTGAAAAGGTTACCTATACCTTTTAATATATTTATGTTTATTTAAGTGACATATTTCCAGTAATCATGCTTAGATTATCCACAAAAGCTTTTATGAGGCATTAAATAAAGTATATTACATGTTCATTCTGTGACCACAAAGAAACTCTTTAATGGCGGTGTTCCACTAACTCTCCCACGACCCACACAAAAGAGAGACTTTTCAACATAAAAATGCCTTTTCTTGAGCTGAGAAGATTTTTTTTTTCGTTCTGTAATTACAAAACAAGCAGTTAGATTAAGATTTCTCCTATTGTTTGAAAATTGATCTTTGGACATTTTTGGACAAAGTGAACCAACTCAATGCTGAAAAAATTGTCTTTTGTAAAATTAGCACAGTTTTCACTTACCTGAAAAATCTAACTTGTCTATGTTGACAATTTTTACTAAGTTTACTAATCAAGATGCTGGGTAATGGTCTTTGGGCATGGAGAGAATAGACAACCCTTGGGACGTGTCCTCAGAGACACACATGTAAAGAGCACTGACTCAAAAATCCGGCTAGGTGTGCTACAATAAACATCAGATCAAAGGGTAATAGGCAGCCGTGTTTTAGTTTTTGTCTTTTAATCATTTTAGGCCTTTGTAGGATGATAAGTGCTATTTTTCTCATTTATTAGTCCTGCAAAACAAATAGTTGGTGGTTACTGTATGTCTCTATTCAAGTAGTGAAATGATAATGGAAAAGTCAAAGATTTATCAGCTATTGTTAATATTTTGTAGAATAAACTTTTTAATTTTGGCTGTTTTTCATTTTTTTGTTTCAAAAGTACTATTCATCTCATGAGCATAATATCATTGAGCATATCATAAACAATATATTATATATAGAAAATTTTAAAAGCATAGTTACTTATAACTACATAAATACATTGCTGTTATGTATATTCATGTATTTTCTTGTAAAAACATAGCTGTGAGACTACTGTTTAGTTTTCTTCAACTTTCTTATTTGAGTAGAAGAGTTTTGTTTTCACATCAGCAAAGTTGTTGCATCTTATTGTCCCCAAGGACACTGCTCCCACTGATGTCTCTGTAGGACTTTGCCAAAATTCCCATCTCATTAGAGTCATTATCATGTTTGCACTTTGGTCACAAAGGGCCCTTTGTTCACCCAGATGGTCTTTGAATGTCCATAAAAGACAGATAACAAAGCATCTTAATTCATTGTGCAAAATTTATGTCCTAAGACATCATCAGTTACATTTCTGAAGCTTATAAAAATCACCTTGCCCTTGTCAAACTTTAAAAATTGGTGCTTTGATTTTTGAACTAAGAAACAAGGAATTGATTCCCAGAATTACAGTGGAATAGGATATCCCAGTGTGTCTGTGTGTGTGGGAATCATGGAAGATCCTGCTGTCATGTCATAGAAACATGTAAAACAGAATGACGGGCCATTTATGGACAGACTGACTCTCCTTACACTTTCATTTGCAACTTGAGATGCTCAGGACTGTATATTCAATGAAAGACAGATTGTCTTCCATGAGTGTAAGTATGTTTTGGTTTGTTAATTTCAGTGTTTTTAGCCAACATTCTAGTTTTTTTTTTTTCAGTAAAATATCAGACTTCTATGTTTACAATTAAAATGGTAAAATGGAAAAGGAGAGTTATATCTGATATTATTTTGTCCTATAAATGAAAAATGTAAATGTAAAGTGATTAGATTCATTAGTGACATTTGTTGTGCATATCAGTAAAGTTTTAGATCAGTTCCTGTTCACTACTTTTTCTTCATAGCAAGAGTAGCATCAATCATCGTATATAGTATAGGTTCTTTTCTTTGAAAAAGATTTTATTTATTTATTTATGAACAGAAAAACTGCAGTGCAGGCCAGAGGTGCAGCTGGGTGAGAGGATTCACCAGAGAGAGAGTAAGGAGCCTAACAGGCAGGTCCACTGAAATCCACTGCTAAGTGGAACAGTGGGCGAGACAGGAGAGGTCTGCTGCACCAAAGGGGTCAGCTCCCTGGCTGGGATCGAACTCAGGCCATTGCTTGTGGTGGGCCTTCACTGTGGTAGCACTGAGACTTAACCCCTACACCACCAGGGAGGCCCTGCTGTAGGTTCTTAAGAAGTGAAGAAGAATGATTATCCTGAGAATGCTTGAAATGGAATGATTTGATGGATGTTCAGAAGTGATCTGCTCAATAATGTAATTTTCACAATTTATGTGAAATCTTTGATAATTTAGGATAATTACAATTTCTGATAATTATAATAGTAATATCACTATTTATGCCAAAATGCAACCATATTTTTCTTCATTATAAATATCAAATTTGGTGCAATATTGTCATCATAGTTCACTAACATCTTTAAATGTAAATACTTCTGCAAGTACATGGATAAAAAATACAGCTGATTTCACTGACTTTATCAAAGGCTGCATAGTATTTGGATATAACAGAAGATATATATTGATGATTAAAAGGAGTGCTGTAGAACCTGTGACATATATTGAGTTAATTAAGTCCTGTGGGATTAAGAAATTTCGTAATTTGTTTCAGAAGGTTCAATTCTAGTGGGATTCTATGCAAAGTCTCCCAGTTACTAGACAACAATTACTTCTCCGGAGCTCTGATCAGTGCTCCTTTGATGAAATGTTCCCTAAAAACTATTGTCTGATACATAGAAGAGTGATAATGTCTGTTGATGTGTTGATGGGAGAAAATGAACCTAAATTACTCAGACACTAGGAACACATGCATTTAAGATTTTTGTGCAAATATTTTAGTGTACCTCTTCCACAGAAAAGTAATGTAGAGATTTGGGATCATGTTAAGATAACATAAAAGGTAATAGGAAAAATTGAGTGTATTTCTACATAGGTCCAAATAGAAAAAAATCCTAGATGTCATTTAAATTAGCTTAAGAAAGATAATACATTCTTGGTAGAAAAAGTAAATATGAAATCACTGTTTCAATATTTTCAAAAATTAAGGAACAATGACTGTGCCCTGGAAATAAGCTTGTTGCTGGATACACTGTGTTAAAAAAATAAATCATACCACACTATAATAGTGACATCATCATAGGCTCCAGTAGTAACAGTTAACAGAAACTGAGTAAACAGAGTCAGTTACTCAGTAACTGTGTAAGGGTAAACAGAGTCAAATAAGTACCTAAACTAAAATTTGAAAGAACAGTGGATGTGAGAGGGTATTAAGGGACATCTTTAAGGTCGAAATTCCAGCAGTGGGATTCTGTGTAAATTCTCCCAATTGTGTTGTGTGAGAGAGGAAAGGAATATGGAAAACAAAATTGGGTACAAAAATGACAGGACCTAGTGATAAACTGAATTCAGGAAGGGATGAAAAAAACTGTAACTGAGATTCTTAGTAATGACAAAAGAACTAAAACTATGGAAGCAACTCAGATGTCCAAAAATAGATGACTGGATCAAGAAGATGTGGTACATATGCACAATGGAATACTATTCAGCATTCAAAGAAGATAAACACATGCAATTTGCAGCGACATGGATGGAATTAGAGGGGATCATACTCAGCGAAACAAGCCAGAAGAAAGAGAAAAATATTGAATGGTTTCACTTATAACAGGACGATAGGGAAACCAAATAGGAGAGAGATACTCTGTGGCGGGGGGTAGGGTGAAGGTAAGGGCACAAAATGGAGTAGAAAAGGACACAAGGGACAATGGAGATGGGTCACAGGTGAATTGGTGGTGGATTAACCAAGGGGAATACAAAATGTAAAAGATATAAATAACAATAAAAGTATATATTTATAAAAAGAAAATAAAACTGTATCAGATTTCAATTGTTGAAATATACATATCAAGGGGACCCCAGGAGAAAATAAGATAAGAATATCCAGATTACCCCAGCCCTTCCCACAAAACATCAGGGAGCATTAATCATATTGTGTAGATTATCTCAATAAGTCATAAAAATATCCATGAATCAGATGTTTTAGAGGATACTGGTTAAAATGAATAAAATCACTGAGTTACACTTTTTAGTGTACATCTTCCACAGAAAAGTAATGTAGAGATTTGGGATCATGCTTAGGTATATAAAAAGTAATAGGAAAAATTGAGTGTATTACTACGTAGGTTCACATAGAAAAAAAAATCCTAGATGTAGTTTAAAGTAGCTTAAGAAAGATAATATATTCTTGGTGAAGAAAATAAATATGAAACCACTGTTTCAATGTTTTCAAAAATTAAGGAACAATAAGTGTGTCCTGGAAATAAGATGGTTGCTGGACACACTGTGTTCAAAAATAAAATTTACCACACTATAGTAGTGACATCATTATAGGCTCCAGTAATAACAGTTAACAGAAACTGAGTAAACAGAGTCAGTTACTTAGTAACTGAGTAAGAGTAAACAGACTCAAATAAGCACCTAAACTAAAATTTGAAAGAACAGTGGATGTGAGAGAGTATTAAGGGATATCTTTAAAGGTCAAAATTCCAGCATATGTAAATTTTCTCCAGGGAAAACTAAACAGTCTTTTGTGAAAATTTTAAGTAGTAAGTTCTAATTCTGTATCTACCTTGAGAACTGCAAAACGCTTGAGAATTTCCAACACTTTTTAGTCTATTTTGAAGAAGCATCTTATTATTTACTATTGTTATTTTCTTTAGATACTCTCCTTAGGGGAAAAACCCAGAAACTCATCTAATTTTTCCTTGTTTTGACACCCTACCGGTGAAAGTTGCTAGAGGGACCCTATCATAGACACCTCATGCAGAACCACTAGCCTTTGCAAACTTTCCCCCACTTATTTTATCCATCCTTTGCTAAAGAAATTTCAAAAAATTCTGAAGATGTGACACGTTCTGAATCTTGCCCACTCAATATAATGTGTATTGCTTGATAATATCCCATTAATCTGAATGCCTGATGCACTTGAAACAGAATATTTTCTTTCCTCTACTTTTTACAGCTGGTGCTTAATTTGAAACTTAACTCAGTTGAAATGAGACCTGGGGAGATGGAGTAAGGGTTTTAAAGAACCACGTAGTACGGAAAAAAGATCAGAAAGGAATATTCAAAACCTGAACACCTGCACCCTCTTATAAAACATCAGGGAGCATTAATCATATCTGGGATATCTGAAAATGATTTTGATTGGTTGATTTTAAAAGACTGAATGATATAATGAAAAATACATTAAGGGCATGTTGATATGTTTTTGCAATATTTAGGAATGAGATAAAAATGCTAAGGGAAATGTGTGCTGTGTGAGAGAGGAAAGGAATAAGCAAAATAATATTAAGGTACAAAAATGGCAAGGCCTGGTGATAAACAACTCAGGTAAAGGAAAAAATAAAAACTATCTATCCGAGAACTTAGTTTTGACAAGAGAACTAAAAATAGTATCATATTTCAATTCTTGAAATATACATATAAAGGGGACCCCAGGATAAAATAAGAAAAGAATATCCAGTATATGAAACAGTGATAAGTATTTCCCCTCTTCTTGATAGAGTTATAGGTATTTTCTTCTAAATTTATCAGCACAACCCCAAGATTTACATACTTATTTATATCTTAATTTTTATCTTAATTTATATCTTAATTTTGCACAGGAAAAAAAACAGTATTTCAGCATTTGCCCAAGAACATTTTGGCAGGAAATGGCAAACATGAATTTAACATAGATGTCTGAGTGTAATTTGAGTTTTGACGACAGAACATATAAAAGTATTTTTCCCTACAAATATAAATTTTGGAGTCACAAATCTATTGTGGTTGTGTGTTACAGTGTGATATGTTTTAAAAGCCTTTTTCTACAACTCCACTATCTCCAAACTAACAAAGCAAAACAAAAACGATAAAAATTCTCCAAGTTAGTCTCAAGAAAATGGCAAAATGAAGTGAAAATGTCATCCATGTCAATAGCTTTTCAAGGTAAGCATTATCTTAGAAGCAATTTAACATAAGGTCAGTTGTTAATAGAAAACAAGTTGTTGGCTTTTGATTCTGTAGAGCAATATTGAACGAGACAAGAGCAATAGTGGTACAGAAAAGTGGCATCCATAATCAGCAGGTGAGGTAATATTGAAAATGCAGTCAGAATGCTTGTGAATGAATCAATTAGTCAAAATTTAAAAAATAGAACTATCCCCAAATGTCTACAGTTGATCGAGGGGAAAAAAGATTCAAGCTGATGGATGAAAACAGCTAAATTTTAGTTTGTAAGTATGGGAAAATTCTTCGGAAAAAAGCACATCTTAATGTTCACCAAAGATTACTGGTGGGGAAACAGTCATATACTGTGAGTTAACCTATTTCAAAGGTTGAATATAAGGAATAAAAATTTGAAAATGTGTAAATGAACCTATCATTCTTTATACTATAGTATTACTAAATGAATCCTTAAGTTATTCCCAAGTCATCCATCTTGACTAATTAGCAATCTTAACATTGATTTAATGATGCTAATACTGATTTTTTAATGAGATAGATTAAGAAAGTATCATGAGAGAAAGGAAACAAACGTTTAGTTATTGCTTGAAAATGTTCATTCTGATAGGCAGTTTCATGTGCTATGAGTACATCCATATTAACCTGATTGCAACGTAAAATGTAATTCTCTTTAAATGTTGTGCTTATCATGTTTAAGATCCAAGATTCAAACCAATCAAATGACATCCAAAAGGAGCCAAAAGTTGGCTTTAAAATAATTTCCATTAGAACAAATAAATTACATGGCTTCACTTTTTAACCAAAAACCCATGTGAAAAAAAAATTCTTTATTTTTTTCAGAGTCTTATCTGTCTCACTTTAAAGCATAGTTTGAGAGGAATTCATGAGACAGGAATGAGAAACCACACAGCACTAACCACCTTCATCCTCCTGGGATTAACAGATGACCCACAACTGCAGATTCTGGTTTTCATATTTCTATTTATCACCTACATGTTGAGTGTAACTGGAAACTTGACCATCATTCTCCTCATTTTAGTGGATTCCCACCTTAAAACTGCAATGTATTATTTTCTCCAGAATTTTTCCTTCTTAGAATTCTCATTCACTTCTGCCTGCATTCCTAGATACTTGTACAGTCTATCAACAGGCGACAGGATCATTGCCTATAATGCCTGTGCATGCCAACTATTTTTTATAGACTTGTTTGGAGTAACAGAGTTTTTTCTCCTTGCTGTTATGTCCTATGATCAATATGTAGCCATTTGCAAACCCCTGCACTATGTGACCATCATGAACCACAGGGTCTGCAAAAAACTTATTTTGTGCTGTTGGATAATTGCATTGTTGATCATATTTCCACCACTTAGTGTGGGACTAGGACTGGAGTTCTGTGACACTAATGTCCTGGACCACTTTGGCTGTGATGCTAATCCTATCCTGAAGATCGCATGTTCAGATACTTGGCTCTTAGAGAAGATGGTCATTGCCTGTTCTGTGTTGGTCTTTATCATGACTCTCGTGTGTGTGGTTTTGTCATACGTTTATATCATCAGAACAATTCTAAGATTCCCATCGGTCCAGCAAAGGAAGAAGGCATTTTCCACCTGTTCTTCCCACATGATTGTGGTTTCCATCACCTATGGCAGCTGTATCTTTGTCTACACCAAGCCTTCAGCAAAAGATGACATGACCATGAATAAAGGGGTGTCAGTATTAACTACTTCCATCTCCCCCATGTTAAACCCATTTATTTATACTCTGAGGAACAAACAAGTGAAACAAGCCTTTAACGACTTAGTAAAGCAATTACACTGCTCTCAAGGAATTAGAAGTATGTTGAAGAAGTTTCCATAAGCACATTTTCTTGAGTTTCTACCTCATCTCATTTTTTCTCTTTATATTCAGTGCCAACTGTGTTCTAGTTAGTCTTTACTTCTTGTTGACTATCTTATTTGTTTTTTGATAAAAGGGACAGGAACACAAAATGTTTAAGATCAGTAAATGTCTATATCTTCTTATTTATCATCTATATCTACACCTATGTCTATATTATATCTATACATCTATACTGTCTTTATGTCTGTGACTATACTACATAAGTAGATAGGTTTATAGAGATTTGCTTCAAGAATGGCAATGATAAGAATAATATTCGGACTCATGAGAATAAATATGTCCATTTATAAATTGAAAATGAGATCTAAAAAGGTAGAACATAATCACAGCGTCTTAGAGGTAAAATATCTCACAGACTATTTTTGTCCAATATTATCTTCAATGGCAAAAGATTGAAAGCCATTCCCTTAAGATCTGGATCAAGGCAAGGATGTCTACTCTCAACATTGCTTTTCAATATAATACTTAAGTCCTAGTTAGTGTAGTAAGACAAGAGAAAGACATACATGGAATCCAAACAGGGAAAGAAGTAAAACTGCCACTATTTGCAGATGATATGATGATATATTATAGAGAATCCTAAAAACTCCACAGAAAAACAAATAAAAGTTATATACCAGTGTAGTAAATTAGCAGGAGACAAAATCAACACACAAGAATCATTAGCCTACTTATATACAAACAATTAATCTGAAGAAGAAATCAAGAAAACCATCCCTTTTATAATCAAAACAAAAAAATCAAATACTTAGGAATAAACCTAACAAAAGAGGTGAAGGACCTATACAAAGAAAATTATAACACATTGCTAAAAAAATAGAAGACACAAAGAGATGGAAAGACATTACCTGTTCACCGATGGAAGAATTAAAATTATCAAAATGGCCATCCTACTGAAAGCAATTTACAGATTCAATGCTATTTCAAAAAAAATTTCAATGACATTCCTCAGAGAAATAGAACAAATATTGGTGAAATTCATATGGAGTCACAAAAAAAACCTTGACTAGCCAAAGCTCTCCTGACTAAAAAGGAGAATGAAGGTATCACATGCCCAGGCTTTAAACTATACTACAAAACTATAGTAATTAAATATGTATGGTGCTGGAACAAAAAAGGTCACACAGACCAATGGAATCAAACAAAAAACCCAGAAATATTCAAATATATATATGTACAACTAATCTTTGACAAAGGTGCAAAGAATATGCAATGGGACAAGGATAGTTTGTTCAATAAATGATGCTGGGAAAACTGGACTGCTACATGCAAAAAAATGAAGCTAGACTATTACCTCACGCCATGCACAGAAAACAACTCAAAATGGAGAAAAGATTTGTACATAAGATCTGAACCAGTAAAATAAATATTAGAAAATATAGGTAAAACACTACATGACATACGTCTAAGTAACATTTTTAAGATACATCCCCACAAATAAAGAAAGTGAAGGAAAAGATGAACAGCCAGAGCTACATCAAATTAAAAAGCTTCTGTACAGAAAAAGATTCATCAGCAAAAACAAAGAGACACCCTACTGATTGGAAAAAGAAAATTTGCACACTATACTTCCGACAAGGGATTGATCATGAATATTTATAAAGAGTTTATGTGACTCAACACTAAGTTAACAATCCAGTCAAAGAATGGGCACATATACACAATGGAATACTATTCAGCATGGAAAGAAGATAAACACATGCAATTTGCAGCGACATGGATGGAATTAGAGGGGATCATACTCAGTGAAATAAGCCAGAAAGAAAGAGAAAAATATCGAATGGTTTCACTTATAACAGGACTATAGGGAGGCCGGGTGGGAGAGAGACAATCAGTGGGGGGAGGGGGAGG
>PVIJ01018738.1:0-25571 GCA_004024925.1 Scalopus aquaticus
AGGAAGAGAGATCTCCTTTAGAGGAATAGGGTTTTTTTTTGTTTGTTTCTGTTTTTTTTAGTGTATAGGCCAGAGGGGGTTGGTGTGCAGATTCACCAGAGACAGAGTGGGGAGCAGAACTGGTAGATCTACTGAAATGCACTGCTGAAGGGAGCAGCGGGCGAGACAGGAGAGGTCTGCTACGCCATGTGTGTTAGCTTCCTGGCTGGGGATCTAACTCATGGATTATGATAGCTTGATAGTGCTGAGACTTTAACCCCTGTGCCCCCAGAGGGCCCAAGGAATAGGGTATTTTTAGACAAATTTTCCTAAATGAAATCCTCTAAAAATATCAGAGTTAGAATAAGGTTCAAAGAAAATAGGAATTGATAAAAAATTTTTGTTTACAATTAAAAAATCACTGACAACATTTTAGTATGGCTTTACTTCAATAACAAGGCAGAACCAGATGGCAAGGGATTTTGTAAATGAGTTGGTGTGAAGCAAATCGGAGAAGCTAGTAGAGACAACCTATTTATTGTAGGATTTTGTTGCCATCGTGAAATATAAAGCTACTTTATAATGTTTACATGAAGTCATGTTGATTAGTTTCTGCCAGTTCTACACAGCCATTAATGAGACAAAATGGTCTTCATTGTATAAAATTAAGGAAGAATAAATGAGAAAAAGGATTAAGTTTCCATATAATTACATCAAACCCACTGTGAAATACATTATGTGGAACAAGACTGAGGAAAAACAAACAAAAATGAAGTGAACTAGCTAACTTGAGACTTTTTGCCATGCAGAACTCCATGGAATCTGTCTCCAGAGATTCTAGCAATGATAACAAGTGAGAGTTGATTTTTCCATGGCTCTATTTGAGCTAAATTTTTGCTGTCAATGTACACATTCATACACACACATATGTAGTCCTACAATCACATGTACATAAATATAATGAAATAAATGGTGATTTGGAATGAGTACTTGATATGAAATTCTTTTAAACCTGTAAATTTAGAGGCTAATCTTTTGGATGTTATGGTAAAGATTTCAGTTATGTAAGTTCATTTTAGAGAAAAAAAATCTTCTAATAGACTATTTCTTCTTTTTTATAGGTTTTTTCATCAGGCCCTGATATTAATTATGACCCACATCGTTGGTTAGCAGAAAGCAAGGTAATTGACCTGAATCCTAAGGTTGCAACTTTTGTGACTTTCAGGACTTTTTTGGGGGGGTTAACCATATAGTTTTGTCACATAACTGAGCATATGGAGGTGTGATATTCCACTGATATCATTATAGTGCGTTTTAAGAAACCTATTGGTTCTTCAGTTTAACATTTAAAAATTAGCTTTTAAAAATATAGGCATGAGACAATAAAGGAAGGTAAGTTTGTTGAAACATTAAAACTAGATCGTGAGACCAATTGTGCTTTTTCCTTGTGATGCCATTATCTCTGAAAGTGTACGAAGGTCAGAACTGCTCCAACTAACCTTCATTTTACACATGTATACTTATTGGTCCCTGAGGGTAAATGCAAAGTCTGCCAAATCTCTGTGTGGCTCAAACAGATCTCCTCACCTTTCCAGTAGTCTTGTTTTACAAAATAGGTGGAGTAAACTTGATATTTTGAAGATAACTTTCCTTCCTTGCAGTTTCTTATTTTTGGCATTATGATTTAAATTTAATGAAAAGTAAGAAAGTAGATATAAAATTGAACAATTGGCTAATTTTAGCAAGATGATTCTTGTACTCTCTGGGACAATTAATCTTCACATATGACATCAACTTGGACATTCATTAATTAAAATGTATAGAAATTATAACCATATTAAGATGTAGATATATATGTATTGAAGTATCAACACTTAAGCACTGTGTTCCATTTTAAGTTTTTCGCTTTAAGATATTAAAATGGAAAGTCTTCCATCTCATTTAAATTCTGTAAAGAAACCAACTATACCGTAAATCTGACCAATTGTCCAATTTTGAATTTTATTGCAACAAAGGATCTTTAATTTTGATAAGTGCTCTTATTTAAAAATATGAGAAAGGTGAGGTTGGAGGGGCTTGTGACTTTCCCAGTACTATGTAAAGAATGAGAAAATGGATTAAATGCCATATCAGACTCATAGTTAATATCCTTACAGTTCTTTATATTTCCATCTAAAATCTTTGTTTATTCAGCCATGATTTGTTGATTGTGTACTTTTTGGTGTCAGACACTGGGAATGTAAGTGTTAGCAAGTCCTGGAAATCTAGTAGGGAAAATTGAGATGTGAACAAATTTTCAAAGTCCTTGAAGTGTTTTATATTGTTATAGAACGATGTGAACATTGACAGTGGAATACAAAAGAGAGAAGAACTGACTATAATGTTTGTAATGGGGGGCATGAGAGTCTGAAGCTGCCAGCATGTCATAGAAGACGTCTGTAAAAACGCAATATGTAAATTTGGTCATATAAAATAAACACACACACACACACACACACACACACACATGTTCTTCATTTGGCTAATTATAGCTATAACAATGGCCATAAAATCGAGACTGAGTAAACACAGATGCTACACCCTGCAATTGGGGGCAGGTGGGAATGTTGGAAAGAATAGGTTCACCTTTGAAGTTCGTATGCATTAGAGAAGCCACTAAAAACATTTTTAATGAAAGATTAACAGTATTGTGGTTGAACACTGAAATTTACTTCACCTTGTAAAGTTTTCTGTCTTTTAAATCCAGTGATCCTGTGCATTCCTGGTAGTTTTTGACAGAACCAAATACAAGGGTATGTTTATGCCACCTGCATAGGAAATTTAAAATATACATAGCAAATTATTTTGTTGTGCCTTTATAGAATGTTTGCCTTTTTTCTTTTTTCCTGTTCCGTGAGTCCAACAAAAGGAGCTATGTACTTGGAATTTTCTTTCAAGTTAAAATCTTTATCACTTCTGAACCGAAGACTTTCACTGTTGCTGTTCAGTTAAATTATGAGAGTCAGAGATGACTCTTCATCATAGTTCTTTAATTTGGGAGCTAGTGACTAGTTTTCCCTTATCATTTAATGGGATTGAACTTCTGATCAGATGAGTTTTAATACTGCATGAGACAACTGTTCCTTTACAGTGTAAAAGGGTTGTGATAAGCAATGTCATGCTGACCCACTGACTGAGGAAGAATTGAATCTATTTACTAGAAAGATGGCTTAGGTTATTGATGGGCTACAATATTGTAATTCCCATGAGCCATGGCAGACAGCTCTATAAGTATCGAAGATAAGATCTGAAATCAGAGGACAAAATCTTTATGGAAAGTAGAATTGCTATTCAGCTAGTTCATGCTGACATCTTGCAATATTAAAAGGACCTCTGAGGACTTTTGGTAATTGTTTTAATAAATCTGCCAAATGAATTTCTTCTGCTTGTGTTAATCCTAGAAGAACCAAAGGATTGGTTTGGGGATTGTGTCACTTTTGCTTTGTTGGCAGTGGTGGCATAACATAAATATGAAGTTCAACTAAGAGTTGAGCCGAGCTTCCAGATAAAATAGCCAGTGAATGGTAAGAATAATACATTTGGGTGAGGAAAGGTTCACATGGTTGCTAAAGGAATGTAAGGGAAGGAGTTCTCATAGATTTGGGACTTGCTTTTTGCCATAAATCTGGGCAAGACATGTACAGGGCAAATTTTATTTAGTTTAGAAAGAATTTACTGAGTATTATGTCTTAGATGCTATATTATATGCTGTGGACATAAAAATGAATTATGACATGATCGTTCCTCTTGAGGAACATGTTTTCTCTAGAAAAGCCATCATAAGGTAAAAAATTGAATATTACATGAAGGAGCTGTGATAAAGTGCAGAGGGCGCTGTGGAGGCTGATGCCTTAGATGAATATTGAAGTTCGTCGAGTACAGAGAAAAGTGCATGTGTACAGAATAAATCATTGCAGGAATGGCATGGAAGGGGAATAACATGATAAGTGCAAGGAAATTCCCAACAATTTGACAGTAATACTTGTTACAATGTGAGAATATGAGAAAGAAAATGGCAGGGATTAGGCTGTTGTCAGAGGTGGGGTTTAGGCCCATGAAAAGTGCATTGTCTGTTGTTTTAAAAGCTTGGGTTCAGCTCTGCATTTAATTGGGAACTAAGAGGAGTTTAGTACAGGAGAGTGATATACTCATATTTCCTCATGAGAAACATCACTCTGGGCAGACCAAAGAAAGGCAGGGAAACCACTTAAAGAGTCTTTGGTATGGGAGGGTGAAAGTCCGAATTAAGAATATAGCAGAGATTCAGAGAAAAACAGATTGGAGTAATACTTTAGTAACTGCATGCAAGTGATAGTTAATATTATGTGGGAGGGTGATGAAAATGCCAGGATTTTCAAGCCATGAGACCTCAGTGAAAGGTTGATATCAGAATAGGGGAATAGGGGAACATGTAGATTCCTAAGTAAGCAAGCTAGCAGAAATATTAAAAGCATTTCTACTATAGATATTTATGGCCAGATAATTTTATTTGGACAGGAAAGCACAAAGAGAAGCAGGGACAAATGTACAGATCAGTATTTAGGGTCAAATATTAATAGAAATAAGCAAGCAAGCAAAGATATTCTCAGCACATGTAAGCCTGGGAGTCTTGTCCTGATTTTCTTCTCTAAGATGCAAAAAATGTAAATTTATACCTTTTTTTTCTTCTACTGTAGAGATCTATGCTTTCCCTCCTTAGCCTTTATTCCACTGTTTTGAAATTGTCATTTTGCTCTCCTCCTTTTTCTGTTGTATATAAACGTGGTGAAGGAGGAAAGATCTGTGTCTGTCTTATTCTTACTATCTTTAGCAGTATCTACCTTGGCTAGATACTCAATATATTTTTTAAACAGATGATATATTAGGCCTGCTCCATTTTCCTTCTCAGGACACTTCCTCAACTTACTCATCACAGAGGAATAAATAGCAAGTAGATTAGATTTTAGGAAGTATTTGAATTACCAAATTTTGGTTTCATTTGAACAGAATTATATATAAGATTATACAGGTAAGAAATATACTTCCAGTTTTATTTGGGGACTTGCTTATATTATTACCATATTTGAAGTCATTTAAACAGTCATACTTTTCATAGTTTAAAGTGTTCCAGGCATTGTCTAGTATTTGCTTTTCTCTACTGTTTTTGGAATGTTACGACTGACGTAGCTTTCGGGAACATGCAGTTTGACCCGCTCTTTTTGTAGACAAGAGATACAGAGCTTTGAGCTTTACCTAAGATCATATAGCTAATTAGTTACTGAGGATGATTTAGAACCTGGGTTTCTGACTCTGTGCCACTGATTCTTCCCATTGTTTCTATAATCTGCACTTGACTGTCAACTTCCTATTAATGAATATTGCCTTTTGGTGCTGTAGGTTTTTTAAAAGAAGTTACCGTGTGTGAAGTATTAGAGCCAGTGCATTTAATTCTTGTTGAAGGATATGAATAATCATTTAGTATTTTGTTCTTTCAATATAGACATCAAGATTTGGTACAAATAATCAGCTATCTTGAGTCATTTATTGGAGATATACTTTAGATTGCCTACCTTGAATACATTCAGCTTAATTGTAGAAAAGTGTTTTCTTCTTTTAACTATATATCCTTATTATGGAGATATTTTTATCTCTTCTTGATTATATTCATAACTGAGTAAAAAAGTTGAGAAAGTCTCATCACTGAAAGAATTATATTTTGAGGTTGACTTAGATTTGAATTTTGTAGTTTTGGTTTAATTCTTGTTTTAGTGTTCTAGCTCATTCTTAAAAAATGCCATCTTCTTTCTTTATCCTTGGTTCTTATATGAATCAAATGAATTGTTTTTAGAATTTTGGCAAAGGAGGCAGAGTAGTTAAAAACGGCAAAATTATGGGTCCTAATATCACTAACACTGTGATTTTTTTATTCAAAATTTTCTCTAGGTTTTTAGCCATGAGTTAGTCCTTAGTGACTTTTGTGTAATTTTTGCACTCAATCTCAATAGAAGGTTCAGATTAAAAAGATAATTTTGATTGTTTTACTAGATTATGAATATTCCCACCAAATTGCAGCCTGTTAACTTAGAAGGTTAAAAAACTGCCTTGTTTAGACATTTTTTTTCTCTATTTTTGTTTGTTCAGCAATACTTGATGTAGTTGAGTAAGTGTGCTTATTATGTAATCTGTAAGATGTTCTTGTGACTGGTTAATAGACTGGTGTTTTGCACTATGATTAATAGCCTTGTCAGCTAATTATTATTTGGAATTTGCTAAAGTTATTCCTCTACTGTGTTCCAAGCTGTTTCTTCAGGACACTTAATGAAGATGCTGAGTGTTTCTGTAACAAATACTGATTCTTGTAATTGATTATTGGTTGATTAAATTTCCATAAATTAATATTTTGTTTTGTAGGATTAATAATGTATTCTGCATACACATTCAATTGATAATAAGCATCTAGTGATAGCCTATTTTTAATTTTGTATGGCAATGGATTAAAGGTTTAATAGTATAAACTAAAGCCATAGATCATATTATATTAGTTTGCTGAGACTGTTCTTACAAAATACCAACACTTGGTGACTTTAACCACAGATATTTATTTTCTCACATTTCAGCAGGGTAGAAGTATAAGATCAAGAAGCCAGGGCTGGTGTCTAATGAACCTTCTTTCTGGCTTATAGCTGATCACCTTTCTTGTGGAGTGGAGGATGGAGCATTGATTCAATAATTTTGAAAATATACTCTAGCTTCTAGGTGCTTCAATTTTGAAATGTGGTTGTGAAGGTTATAGATTTTGTTTTTGCTTAACTTTCTCAAATTTTTTAACACTATGGTTAATATCTAGATCCTTGAAGCTACTTGGTGAAATAGTTTGAAAATATAGAATTGGTTGAATACAATCAGAACCTGTAGCTTTCCAAGATGGTACTGAGAGCTGTTGCTTCAGACCATGCCTAAATGGCTGTTAGTCAAGGCTGGCATATGTGCATCCTTTCAGACCTTCTTCTTTGTATTTTTATACTCCAAATTGATACTGTTCAGGTTCTAAATGGGTTAATTTTGAATCTTCATTAAGCTTTCTTAATACAGTAATACTAAAAAAACAATTTTTTTTCTTTTTCATTTTTATTACTTAAATGCAAGATACTACTTTGTTACAAGAACTTAAAGCCATATCCTTTTCCTTTTATATGCATATGTCAGTCCTCACTCTTTGTGGAACACTGTACTATTACCTGTATTGTGTGTGTGTGTGTGTGTGTGTGTGTGTGTGTGTGTGTTTGTGTTTGTATGAATATGATCACACAGCCACTCCCAAAGAGCTTTGATGGAAGAGTATGTATTTTCCCATTGACAGAGTTTGCCATTAAACATACCCATGTTATATTAATTTCTTACTTTGGGTTTAGCACCCCATGCTAGATGTTTTCCTATTGCCTTTCCAATGACTTCTCAGCTTTAGTTTAGATTCCTCTTCTGTCCATCTCTTCTAAACTCTCCTTTGTTCTCTCTCTAGATACTCTGTTGGCTACTTTATATCTATTTCTATGCCTTTAACTTCTATTCTGTTGATTCTTTCATCTGTCTATATCTATTGAGCTTTAGACCTATATATTCAAGGAGCCATCTGGCTATAGAAAGTATTCCTTTTGTCTGGCAAAGAGTCAATCATCTTTTTGATTTCCTCTTCTAGAAGCTTTTTTCTCTTTTTGTATTTGCATGAATATTTCAAAGTGAATATTGGGAAATGAAGCAGGCTTAATTATATTTCCGCAATCATCATTAGCCATCCTTAGCCCAATTTAAGTTGGGGACTCCCTGTATTTATCTAGAGACTTTTAGATAAGACAGAGGCCTATGAATTATGTAGCAGATACTAAGGCTATGTCTCAGCTCTGCAGGGAGTTTTAAATTTAGCCTTATTTTCTTATTTTATCTTAAATTCCTCCCTTCTTTTTCTTTGGTTAAATAAAGGTAGAACTGAGATAGAGTTCACCCACACTGTACAATTCACCTGTATAGAATGTACTATTCACTCATTTTTAGTATGTTCAGCCATCACCACAATGAATTTAAAATATTTTCATTGCCCTATAAAGAAATCTGAATCCTTTAGCATCACCTCCAAATCTGCTCAACCCACCCACCCCCAGAACAGCAGTCAACAAATAATCTGCTTTCTATCTCTATAGTTTTGCCTATTATGTATATTTCAGGTAAATGGTATCCTATAATATGTGTTCCAATATGATTGACTTCTTTCATTTAGTAAAGATTTCAAGATCTGTTACAGCATTATCATTACTTCTTGCTAAATAATAGTCCATTTTATGGTTGTATAACGTTTTATTCATTCATTTATCAGCTGCTGTACATTTGACTTATTTCCATTTCTTGACTACCATTAATAATACTGTTATGAATATTTGTGTACAAGTTTTGGTATTAGCATATGTCTTCTCTTGGATATATACCTAGGAGTTTAATTGTAGGGTTATGCAATTATGACCAGATTGTTTCCCAAAGTGACTGCACCATTGTACATTCCTGCCAGCGGAATATGAGAATTCCAATTTATTCACATATACACCAAGAGATGTTATTATCTGTCTTTTTGATTATAGCTTTCCTGCTGGGCGTGAAATGGAATCTCATTGTGGTTTTGATTTGCATTTCCCTGCTGACTAATGATGTCAAGTATCTTTAATATGGTTATTGGCTATTTGTATATCTCCTTTGGAGAATTATCTATTTAGATCTTTTGCCCAATTCATTATTTGTATTTTTGTTACTGAATTCTTATGATCCAAAACACAAATACCTTATCAAGTATATGAGCTCAAATATTTTTTCCAAATCAGTGGGTTAGCTGTTCACTTTGTTGATTATGACCTTTGAAGCAAATTTTGATCAAGTTGAATTTTTTTTTAAATATTTATTTATTTATGCGTATAAGCGGGAGTACAGGCCAGAGGTGTGGGACTGCGAGAGTGTTCACCAGAGACAGAGTGGGGAGCAGCACAGGCAGATCGAAGGACATGCACTGCTGAGGGGGGCAGCGGGCGAGGCCGGAGATATCTGCCATGCCATGTGGGAATCTCCCCAGCCGGGCGTCGAACTCGCGTCTCCTCTGCCAACAGCTCCACAGCGCAGTGCTTAACCGCTGCGCCACCGGGGAGGCCCTTGATCAAGTTGAATTTATTGACTATTTTTTCTTTGGTTGTTTGTGCTTTTGGTGTCATATCTAAGAAATCATTGCCAATCCAAGGTTACAAAGACTTGTGTCTGTGATTTCTTCTCAGAGGCTTACAGTCTTAACCCTTACATTTAGATATTTGATTCATTTTGAATTATTTTTTTGTCTATATGGTATGAACTTTGGGTCCAAGTTGACTTTTTTTGCATGTGGCTATTCAGTTGTCTGAGGAGCATTAGTTGAAAGTTAATTCTTTCTCCATTAAATTTTTTGGTACCCTTGTTGAAAATCTATTGATCAGAGAGTGCAAGTTTTTTTCTGGACTCTTAACTCTATATTCATTGATCTCTGTGTCTATCTGTATACCAATAACACTATATCTTGATTATTTTAGCTTTATAGTAAACTTTAAGATGGTTAAGTGTGAGTCCTCCAACTTTTTTTTTTCCAGTGTCTTCTGACTATTTTGGGTCTTTTTAATGTCCATATGAAATTTAGGATCAACTTAACAATTTGCCCAATAAAGTCCTTTGAGGTTTAGTTATGGAATGTTGAATCTGTAAACCAGTTTTTTGGGAAGGGAGGGATGTTTCCATCTTAATGATATTAAATCTTCTTAATGTCATGTACTTGGGCTGTCCTAAATAGGACTTCTTTATTTTTTTTAATAGTGTTTTTGTAGTTTTCAGAGTGTAAGTTGAGCATTTCTTGTTGGAAGTATTACTAATTATTTTAGCCTTTGATGCTATTATATACATTATTTTTTAAATTTTATTTTCTGAATCAATTGTTACAATCTATAAATCTATAAAAATACAGTTGATTTGTGTATATTGATCTTCTGCAGCCTTGTTGAACTTTTTTATTAAATAGTTTTTTGGTGAAATCATTAGTAATTTTTCAAATGGACCGTGTCATCTGTAAATACATTCAAATGTGTTTGCTTCTTTTCAATTTGTTTATATTTCATTTTCCTGCTTAATTGGTCTGTCTTGACCTGTTATTACGTTAATTTTAACATTATTATTTATTATTTATAATTTTAACATTATTATTTATAATTTTAGCATTATTTATTATTTTGTCATTATTATTTAAATATCTGCAAACACAGATATCCTTTACTTGTTTCTCATCTTAGATAGAAAACATTGACTCTTTCACTATTAAGTATGGTAATAGTTGTGGGTTTTTCTTAGGGTCTATTATCAGGTTAAGAAATTACCCTTTTATTCCTAGTTTATTGAATGTCTTTCATGAGTGTTGAATGGGTGTTGAATTTCATCCTGTGCTTTTTCTGTCCTTTTGATATTGTTAAAACCCTGACATAAGAGAGTAGGTCTTTTGTCCTCTAGGGAAAGAATTCACCAGAGAGCATTAGACATTAGGCGAGAGCGTTAGGCGTAGTTGCACTAGGCAAGGCTTTACGAGAGAGACTCATGCATGAGGGAGTTAGTGCTGGAGAAGAGAATATAGCCTGTCTCCTTGAAGGGAGTTAGGAGGGAGGAAGAGAGCAGTGTCATAGCTTGTTCTGGTTGGGCTACGCCCGGGCATGGGTAGACAGGTTACATTCCAACCTTACACACATGTTCTTGGCCTTCTCCTCTCAGGAAATTGTGACATAATCATTAGTTAGTATCTAATCCTTTTGTGTATCATGTTGCCTCATGGTCAGTGTGGTGGCCAAATTGTTTGGACAAGACTTGTCAGTCCATGATCGCCTATTCAAACAGGCCTTGGGGGCGACTCATCCTAATGGTTTACATTTTCTTTTAACCTAAATTGTCTTAATATGATCATGTGACTTTTGACTGTAATTCTTATTAATATGGTATATTACATTAATTGATTTTCAGATCTTTGACTTTATATTCCTTGGATATTCCCACTTGATCGTGATATGAAACATCTTTATATGTTGTTGGATTCTGTTAACATTTTATTGAGGATTTAAAAAATCTATATTCATAAGTCGTATTTATATCCACAGTCTTACAAGAAATCTGGGGAAATAACATTTTGGACTCCGATGTTCTCAGACTGCAGTGTCTAGGTACAGTGCTGCTCACACCTCTGGGAAATGGTAGAGGAGGGAATTCCGAGTATCTTGTCTGCACATGCCAAGCATTTAGTCTAAGCAAATCAGAAATGTGAATATGAGAACTTCTAGTGGTCTGCCCTTCCAGTGAGATACTTGCTAAGGTCTGTGGGTTTTCCATACCAAGTAATCCTTATATTCACTCCAACTGTAAGTCCTACAATTTAATTCACCTCTTTCACTGAATTCCTGGAGTTTGTGTAGACCCTGTAGGTTAAGGACACAGTCTCACAAGTTTTCTCTCCACTTCAGATGCCAGTCACAACTAGTGGGTCTCCAGATTACTTACACTTCTTTGTGATTTGGCTAAATATCAAAGTTCTCCTGACCCCCCCCCCTCCTTAATTTTGATCCTTTTCTATAGTACATATTTCACAAAACTCGGCAGTATTTTACTGCTAGTAAAGATGAATGGGTCCATAAGGTGAGCTCTGAAAAGTCCACAGCACGGGAACTTTTTTCTGTGGAGTTGGGGTGTGAGACCCTTCTGGCTTGTGGATGTGTTCACCAACCTGGAAGCTCATCAGATTTTTGTTCAAGAGTTTTTATTCGAGTACAATCTCTAGCATATCTTTCCCTCATCGCTGGAGGTGAATGGGTAGGGCTGAAGGTTCAACTCTTAAATCTCTAGCCCCATCCCTAGCCTGAGAGCCACATCCTAAGCCAACTCATTAGCATTTCATATACTCCGATCAATCTAAAGGATTTACAAATAAAAATCACTCTGGAAGTTCCAAGGGCTTTAGGAGCTCTGAGCCAGGACACAGACCCAATATGTTTCTTATGGCACAGTTCCACTTAGAATATGACCTGGGGGAAGTGAGAGTCCTCTCTTCTTGGCACTATCCATCTAGATAGATTGAATAAATGTCTTCATTTGTTGCATGACCTTAGGATAATTTCCAAATGCTTAATTTTTTTGTGGATAGTAATTTTCAGCATTTGTGCATATTTCATTGAAGAGCAGCAGTTTCACAGATCTTCTCATGTTTCATCCTGGAAGTGGAAATTCCATGAAGTCCCACCTTTGTTTCCAATGAGAGTGTATGTTAGCATGTGACCAATGAGTATCTTGGAACCCTCAAACTTGTGGGCTGTAAGGGGTTCTGCCCATCCATGCACACAAAAGCAAAGCAGACGCTTAGAGTATAAGAACTTTAATAGAATTAGTGTACATAGAGAAAGAAAAGATGAAAGAGTATTCCAAATAAAAGAGTTTCCCCTCTCTTAGTATAAATGCCCAGCCAAACAGGGTTGACCCAAGATGGGGCATCTGAGGCCCAAAAACTTGACACAATTCTAAGGAATCTTTTGGTGGGGAACCACTGGAAGTGTACAAAAGAGGCCAGGCAAGTCCGGGATGAAAGAAGCAAAGTAAAAATATAAATCAATATAATGGCCGCCATTGTCAGTCTTTCCTCCATGTCAGTCTTTCCTAGCAGTACCAGGGTACAAGTTCAACAGGAATGAGATAGAGTGCATTCCTTTTTCCCCTTCTCTGAGCCCACCTGCCTTCCCTGTTACATGGCTTCACCTGGCTGCTTAGCTCCACCTTTCATTGAGTAGGGCAGGGAACATAGTACCTTCCCTTTTTGTGAGACATACTTGTAACATTTATATTAATAAATAAAATCTAGGTTTTTCCTTTAAAAGCATGATTTTCTTTCAGTCAACACATTTACTTATGTATTGGATGCCTTATAATATGTATTTTCCCCATAATTTGGCAAGTGATGGTATTCTCTCACCCAAGTACCTTTGTGGACAGTTCTTCTGACCAAATAGACTATGTCTCTTTTTCATGCTTTCAAACTAATGTAAGTGGGGAGCACCGAGTCTAGGGGCCATATCCTATCCCCGGTTCATTATAGGTGTTAACTATTGTATTTTAGCTTCTTTTAATATACTGTTGCAATTGTTTTATCAGGTTTGAGATCTGCTAATTTCAATGAATCTGGAAGGTTTCACTTAATGACTCAAGCCAAGTGCTTATTATTACAGTATGAATTTTGGGGGGAAGTAGGGAATCCACATTATTATTTTATAACCATACAAATTCAATTGGCAGCAAATATGAAAGAGGGAAGATAACCATCCTCTTATCAAGAATTGGGACATTGGTAACACAGAGCATGCAGGACCTGGTCCAGAGATATCCTGGCATTTGTTAACCTGCAGGGAAGGGAAGATTACTTCTTAGAGGTGGAGTCCCAGAGGGCACACACCAAACCTGGCTGAGGCTTCAGGACTATAGCTTTGTTGTCCATAAGCATCTGAAAATGCCTTAAATTCTGTGCCTAATTTTATACCTCTTTTCAGAGGCAGATTATTAGGAACACCTGTCAATTTTAATTTAATCAGGGTCCCTCAGCATACAGATGTTTTTATCTATTCTTGCCTTTCACATGTCTGTTTACCAGTGTCTTTATAAACATGTGGTTGTTTTTTTAACTGCTAATTTAAGTCACTCTCTCTCAGTTGTCTCCAACTTTAAATTGGTCAGGATGATTGCAGTATCAATACATATTATATCTTGACTAGTCAGGATCATTATAATATCAATACATATAATACTAGTTCTGAGAGCCATCTAGACTGCTGGAGGTCTCTAATTTTCTTGCTTACACATAAGTGCTATTCAGAGATGTTATCCCTTATGTTAATCTATTTTACTCTTTGTCTGTTGATTCTCTTACTCTCCTTCTTCTAGAGATAAAGATTGCTTAGATTATTTAAAATCAAGTAGAATGTGGAGGGTAGGCTCAATTGGGAAGGTCCTAAGACATGATTGAAATCTTATTCTGTGAAAAGTAGGAGAAAGATTTATTTTCTCACCTCTGCTTTAAATTCCTAAATGTAAAGATGGTGATATCCTGAGGAGCTCTGAAAAAGAGTTAGTTGCTTAAGTGAAATTTCATAGTCTCTTCATGGAAGACAAATGCTGACTTTAGGTCCATCTTACAGAGAAGTTCTTCCTACCTAATTAGCTAGCCCATTGGGGATATGCATTTTAGGAGCCCAAACTAGGAATTTTGTTTTTTATCTCTGAAATAAACCTTCCTTTTAAAACATGTCTCTTGTCCTATTCTGAGGTGTTTTTGATTTTCGAATGTTGTGCTAACCTGCCTTACACATTAAGTTGGGAGATCATTTGCATTATGAGTAGATATGTAGCAGTAGGCCAAACTTCTCTGCAGTGTTGACTTTCTCAAGATGATAGATTACACAGATATTTTACAAAAAATCCAAGAAAATCATGGCTTTATTTCTGTACTTTTGATATCAACCATTATACAAATTAAAATGCTACAGGTATTTTTAATGTTGTTATAATTTTTCACTATACTTGGTGAGATAGAACGGTGTTTTTCCCTCATGTTTTGAAATATTACCATTTTCTAAATTTTCAAAAAATGAGATGTAAGTGTAATTTTTTTTTTCCAGACTAAACTTCAATGGCTCTGTGAGGAACTGAAAGAGAGAGAAAACAGAGAGAAAAGTCTACGGCACCAGCTGATGCTGTACAGGCAGCAACTCAGGAATATGACCGAACACAAGGAATCTGAACTCCAGTGTCTCTTTGGACAGATAGAAAGGCAGGAGCAGCTTCTGGAAGAAATATATCGGGAGAAGAGAGGTATGGTACTTGGTTTTCTTTTTCTTTTCCTGGAATCCTACTTCTCAAGCCCCCATTTCAAGTTATTTCCATGTTCATCTCCTTTCCTTGTCTCTTTCTCCTTATCTTTCTTCGTATCTGGGTCCAGAAGGGAAACTTCTTCCAAAACTGTCACTTTTTCCTTCAGTTACTGTGTCTCTCCTTCACTTGTGTCTTCTGCACATTAAGTATTTTTTGGTAAGACATGTTTGTTCACCTCTTATAAAAATGCAATAGTTTTATTTCAGTAAAATGTCCATTCATTTACTGATAATTTAAATATTTGTTTTGTGCCTATTTCATTCTAGGCACTATTCAGGCTCTGAGGATACATCAATGAGTACAGCAGAAAAAAAAATACTGCTCTTGATTGGCTTACATTATATTGAATGGGATGAAAGAAAAAAAATTAATAAATAGGTAGGGAGAACTATAGAGACTACAATGATATAAGAAAAAAATTGTTAGAAAAATAAAATGGAAATCAATGGGATAAAAAATAAATAGGTAAATTATGTATTTGGTTATAAGCACAATGGTAGAAACAATAGAATAAAGGTAGGAGAGTCTGGGGGAGCAGAGGGGAGGGTTTAATAAGGTTAATATGTAGGCAACACTTTAGCATTAGAAAAGAGAGGTGGCAAGTGACTTTTCCATTTAATTGTAGTAGGATTGCATCAGGATGGGGTGGAGAAAAGCAGCAATTATGTGGGTGTCGGGGTTTTATGTGGGTCTTGGTTTGTGTTGACCTTTTCTGTATTGGTATTTTAGTAACTTAAGAACCAGCAAGAGGCTTAATGTTGTATACCATTAAGAAAAACTAAATATTAACATATTTGATAATCATATTTAAAGTAAATTTTTGTTTTTTTCATGTTAGTGATTAGGATTATTTCTTTCACCAGCACCACCAGAAAACAGTTTTATGTTGTGCTGCAGTGATTCTAGTTTATTTTTAAGTCAGGGCCACCGACATTCTTAAAATATTTGAAAACTCAAATAGCTATTATTAATGTGCATTATGTATATCAGTATCTGTCATATTAGCTATAAAACTAAGAATGTAAAGGATTTATTTCTTTAAAATAATAGTTATAGACCCATTTTCTAATGTAAAAATATAAAATTTTATATTTAATAATATAAATTTATAAATTTATAAATTTTATAAATTTTTATATTAATATAAAAATACTAAAAATGAAATAACTATTTTCCAAAATTGTTTTGCATTTTAATAAATATACTTAATTGCTCTTAAGAGAATTGCATTTTCATTTTCTCTTTTTGTTTAATTTTTTATGTTACATGTCATGTAACTTCAGGAAAAATTGCACTGTACATTCATGTGAAATTGAGTGTGGAAAGGAAATATGTAAGTAGTAGCATTAGAATCTTGGATGTAGTAATCTTGGATGACACCCAAACCATCCTTTGAGAATTTCTGCTCTTGTGCAATTGAAAGGTGTAGAAAGCCAGCAATAAAACGTGGATGAATCCCTTGTAGCGTTTAAAAAATGATAGTATGATAGCATCAAATTATGGAATTTATAGATAAAATAAAAATATGGTCTTTCTATATACTATGGACTACTCGCTAATTGTCGTTAGATTACAACCAGGTTTTGTTAAGTAAACAATATTGTCACCCTGTAATTACTTTCTTTGTAAAAGAATTAATGCAGTAGTGTACTATAAATATATAAAACTGTCAGTGGGGAAAAATCCAAATAATGAAATATTTGTGTATTAAGGTAATTATATTCAAATATTCAGTTTTTCCATAAATGCTACAGAAGCCTATAAAGTTGGTAATTTCTCTCTATAAAATTGGTGATTTTTATTTCTACTTTTTTAATCTAATGAAAACGTTTTCTTTGTTTTGTACATGTAGGGCATTGGAATTATTTCATTCATCTTAGAACCAGTTTATTATGCTGGTTTTTTTTTTAGTAGGATTGTGTATAGATTAAATTGAGAATTGACATCTTACTACTGAGTCAATCCATGAACTTGGTATAGCTATCCATTTATTTAGGCCTTTTAGTTTTTCTCATGGAGATTTTTGCAGTTTTCAACAAACTGATATCCTTTATACATTTATTCCTAATCTTTCCTGATTTATGATGTGATTTTAGGCGATATTTAAAAAGTATGATTTCCTTCATTCTTTCCTAGTATGTAGAGATATAATTGATTTTTTTTTTGGCATTTTAACCATGATTCTGCAACCTTGCTAAGCCCATTTACTTGTTCTAATAGCTTGTTGTTGTGTTTGATTCCCTAGTACTTAGAACTTTCTTCCTACATGACCACATCATTTACAAATAAGGACAGTTTTTTTACCTCCTTTATTTTTGCTTGTCTTAATCAACTAGTTGGTACCTTCAGTATATATATAAACCTAAACTTGTATTCATGAGATAAATTCTACTTTGTCAAATGTATTTTTCCTTTTCTATATATGACTGGATGTGATTTATTTGTTCAATTTTTGCATCTGTATTCATGAGGAATATTTATCTGCAATTTCTTTTCTTATAATATCTTCATCTGACTCAAATGTTAGTGTAACAATAACCTCTTAAGATTAGTTGTGCTTACTCTCTTATTTTTGTGGAACACTGTCTTAAGTTGTATTTTGTATAAGTTGTGTAAAGTTTTTAAATTTATGATAGAATTCATCAGTGAAGCCTCTTGGACTTGTAGTTTTGTTTTGGGAAGTTTCTCAATTTTAAGCTCAACTTCTTTATTAGATAAACAGCTATTCACAATGCCCATTTCTTCTAGAGTTAGTTTTAATATGTGCCTTTCATGGTATTTGTCCATTTTACCTATGATGGCAAATTTATTGGCATAAAATTTTTCATAATATTTTCAATTTTTTCAGTTTCTCTAAAATCCATAGTAATGCCTCTATTATATTCTTAATGATGGTAATTTATTTTCTCTCTTGTTTTTTTAAGTCTTGTTGAAGGTTTTGTTTAATTAATGTTTTCAAAGACCTAACTTTGCTTTTTTTGTTTGTCTTTTTGTACTTTTGTACTTTATTGCTCTGTTTTTAAATTACTTCTTTTTACTTTATGTATCATTTGCTCATTTTCTGACTTCTTAATTTGGAAGCCTTATTATATTGTCTTTCTTTCCTCATTTACACACATAGAATTATGAATTTCCAGTTTAGCAATCTTTGAGTATATTCCATAATTATGTTGTATTTTCAGTATGATTTTGTTTGAATTAGAAACTATTTCCTTTGTGTTTTATTGTTTAATCCATGGATTTTTTTTAACAGATGTATCATTTAATTTACAATTATGTGTACAGTTTTCTAGGTACTCTATTATTGTTGATCTCTAATAGGGTTTCTAATAAGACCCTGTGCTCATAGAACATACTCTGCATTATTCTGATATTTTCAAATTTATTGAGACAGTTTTTCCGTTGTCTGTTTTGGTAAATTTTCCTTGAGCACTTGAAAATGTTTTGCATGTATTGCAAAGCATGTTATAAATGTTACTTATGTCAAATTGGTTCACAGATCTCTTTGTGCCTAGTGATTTTTATATCCCTTCTGATTTTTTTTCTCTACTTCTATCCACAACCTATAGAGGATTGCTAAAATATCCAGTTATCACTTTTACTTTCTCTGTTTTGTTCATTATTTTTGCTTCACATAGTTTGAAACTCTGCTTTTAGATCCTATCTTAAATTGAGTGTAGAAATGTATCTAGTTAATAATCTCTGTAAAAGCAAAATAGGGTTAAAAATAGAACATTGATAATGGCAACGAATGCAAAAGATACTGTGGAGGATTTAGTACCATACTGAACAGTGTAGTCTAGAAAGTGTGAGAGGTTTCAAACAAAGTTCTAAAGTCTCAGTGGTTTTGCCATTGCGAGAAATAAGAGTCAGGATGTATTGCTGATGTGGTGGGAAAGTAAGAGGATTCCCATTTTTAATCTGTTCCTTAATATCATAAATGAAAAAACCCACGTGAAGACTCAAACTTTTGTGATAGTACAGATATGGTAATCTCTTCTTGTTATTAGGTGCTATGTGGTGATTCAGAAATAATGAAGGCTTTGTACAACAAATGAACAAGCAAATGCTATTATAGTGAGAGACATAAGTACGTTTATTAGGAGATAAGACACCATAGATGTGTTATTAGAAATGTAAACAAATATTCTTGACAAAGAGGGGAGTATTGATTACTTTTATCGAAGTCCATATGGTTGAGAGATTTTTGCAGGATTTGTCATTTAATTTAGGTCTTGAAGGGCCTCCCTGGGGGTGCAGGGTTTAAAGTCTCAGAACTATCAAGCTATTGCTAGCCACTGAGGCATGGCAAGAGTTCCATCCCCAGACAGGGAGCTAACCCACATGGTGCAGCTGACCTCTCCTGTCTCACCCGCTGCTCCCCTCAGCAGTGTACTTCAGTAGAGCTACCTGTTCTGTTCCCCACTCTATCTCTGGTGAATCCTGTCATGTCCCACACTTCTGGCTTACACCCCAGTTTTTATATGCATAAATAACTAAAAATTTAAAAAAAATTAGATCTTGAAGAATGCAGCAATATTTCCAGAAGGAAGAGAGAGTTGAAGAGAGTTTCTCTGCAGGATTGTTTTGCACAGTGGTTTCTTCTCATATTTTGTCTTCAGTGGTACATATGGAAGTGGAAACAGTTAAATTTAGATATTTCTAAAGTATCAGAGTAAACTATTATAGATATTTATAGTTGATTCCCTTTACCATCTTAGAAACTTATCTTGTAAGTAGAATAAGGTTAATCTACAAGTGAAACACAAAAGAGAAACTTCATATTTGCTGTAATTCATCTCATTTTCTGGTATTAATATTTTTAGTTTGATTTAATATTAACTAATAGGTGCCAGGCTAACCAAGACCTTGTACAAAGACTTTATCAGTGAGAGCTGCCAGATATGTAGATCTGAGCATTTTTATGCTGCCTTCACTACTCTGGTCTGTGTATATAGGAGTTTTCCAAGGAGAGAAAATCTATTTTGGAGTTAATGTTATAGACCTCTTAGATCTTTAATAATTATTGACTAAGAAATTCTTCATTACTATGCATGGCAATAGGAGTGATGCTAAAGAAATGTAAACTACAGTTAGGAGGATTTAGGTACATCATTTTAACTTGTGTAAGTAGTTATTTTAATAATTCTTAGTAAATCAGCTGCTGTCTGTTTTCTGAATATTTTGATACCCCCATTGTTCCTATATGTGCCAGTATTCCTCTTTGAATCTATGAAGTTTACTAAAATGAAAAAAAATATGTAGAAATCGGAAGGATTCTTGTTTTCAAGGCTCTTCAGAAAGAGGGGCATCTGTATTGTATGGTTTAATTGCAGTCTTGCTAAACAAAACACTTATGGTTATAAACAAATAGAGCAGTTATAGTTATATATACTAGTTATACTCCTTTGTTGGATTGGGTGGGCTCTTCACCAATTCTGTATTGTGCTAATACTTTGTTATATGTCACTTAATGGGAAGTTAGATATAAAGTTGAAATAGGCCCTTCTCAAGATCACTCTGTTGGGGGTTACTTTTTCTGAATAAAAGGGAAAGTATTAATAGGATGTAGAGGCAGGCAAGTAGTTTTTGAGCTACTTTAGAAACTAATATTCTTGCAGCAGAGGACTAATTTCTTAGGTTGGATGTTTTTGATTTTGTAGCTGTGTTCGTACCTGTGTCTTAGCCAAGGAGTAGGTACTAGTGAAATGATCCGTCAGCACTCTGCATTTTCTCAGTTCAACACCTGTTTAAAAAAAAATATTTATTTTTGTGTAGAAGAACTGGGTGTCGGCCAGAGGTGTGTGAGGGTGTGTGTGTGTGTGTGTGTGTGTGTGTGTGTGTGTGTGTGAGAGAGAGAGAGAGAGAGAGAGAGAGAGAGAGAGAGAGAGGACTCATCAGAGACAGAGTGGGGAGCAGAACAGGCAGATCTACTGAAATACGCTGCTGAGGGGATCAGCAGGCAAGTCAGGAGAGGTCTGCTGTACCATGTGGGTCAGCTTCCTGTCCGGGGATTGAACTCAGGCCATAGGAATGATAGTGCTAATACTTAACCCCTAGGCTACCAGGGAGGTCCCTTAGTTCAACACTTTTAAGTCGTGTTAGCAATGACTATGGGTGTGGCAAACATTCAGAGAACTGTCCTGGCTCAGGAATTCCTCATTTTTTGTCTCCCTCCAACAGTTTTGGGCAAACACATCACTAGAAAATATGTTTAGTTGAATATGTCCAATAGACTGGAGGTTCTGTGAAAATAGTGTTTTTGTTGTTTTGTTGAATGCTGTGTCCCAGTGCCTAGAAAGAACCTAGCACACGGGAGATGTATCAATTATTTGTTGAATAAATGAATGAAAGAATATTAAAGGGGCACTGTTAATCATGGAGCCATAATATTTATGCTTAGTGAAAAAGAAAACCATAATGAACTGTATAATCAAATAAATTCTGTATAACCACAAGAAAAAAATCAGCAAATATTCAGCAGAAGTTGATTAAATAATTTGAATGTACCGGTTTGCATTTTGTTTATGGCACTCTGGAATTAGGTAACAATATTAAGAAATAATGTCTTAATATTTTAGTTATGTATTACATTTTACAGTAGACATATTTCAACCATTTATATTTTTATTCATTTCATGACAATGTTCTCTAAGAATGTCCTGATTCATTTAGGGATACTATAACGTTGTTAGTAGTAATTCTAGTCCCATTTTGTATGATTTGAGTTACTTCTCTAGTATTACATGAAAAAATAAAAATACTTTGAATACCAAAAATATAAACCAAGACTATTAAAACTGTATATTTGTCTAAAATAGTTTGAGTTCTTAATAGTAGAATGTATATAATTTTTAGAGTATTTTCTATTTGGTATTGATCATAGCAGATTTAAGCTTGACTATTAATGTTGAGTGGGAAGATCCAGAATGGGAGTGGTTGAACAGGTGAATAAAAATGTCAACTGGTATAGCAGGATGCCAGAAGATATGAGAGAGGCTGAGCAAAAAAGTAAAGGTAGGGAAATGAATTTTGGAAAGAATAAGGAAAAAGAAGTAGGGGATTTTTTCTTCCATTAACTTTTTAGCTCTTTGAATGAATTACTGTTTTTGGCAGTTTCCCATCACACTATTTTGTATAGTGACTTTCTTGTTTTGACTGTTAACTCCTCAAGTATATGACTGGGTTTAATCTTTGCTTTGCAAGTGTTCATTACCTGTCTGGAGAAGAAGATAGAAGAAACAGGTGGTAGAGATTGTATTTGCTATGTAAAATTTTGGGAGACCTGCATTGGTTGAAGACTCATGAGTTTGAAACCAGATTGTAGAACATTTCTATGACTTTATTTTTGCAAGCTGCTTCCACAGGATAACACTTGTCATGTGTTGGGTATGCAAGGCATAAAATAACTCAATTATGAATCTTGTAAAATAAACACTCATTCTGGTCTTAACGGTCGCCCTGAGGGAGAGTACTTTTACGATAACAGAGAGACATGACTCAGTTTTTTTTTTTTAATGTTTCTTTTTTTTTTTAAGGTTTTATTTATTTATGCATACAAGCTGGGGTACAGACCAGAGGCTTGGGGCAACAAGAGGGTTCACCAGAGACAGAGTGGGGAGCAGGACAGGCAGATGGGAGCAGCGGGCGAGGCAGGAAAGGTCTGTCGTGCCATGTGGGAATCTCCCTGGCCGGGCATTGAACTCGTGTCACCGGTGGCAACAGCTCCACAGAGCAGCGCCTAACTAGCTGCGCCACCAGGGAGGCCCAGTTTTTTTCAATCTTCTAAAATTGCTCTGGTATTCTTCAGAAAACACTACATTTTTTAAGATTCTCATATACCTCATTTGTCTGTATCAGTGGTGATCTCAGCTTTTTAAGGAATTTTTCTTTCATTTTACCATTCGTATAGTTTCTGAGAAAATCCTTTTGGCTGACTCTGTTTTTAATTTTTTTTTTTTTGCTTTCTCTACCTGTCAATCTCTGTGCCAATTCTGCTATTGGTGAATGACTGGATAGAGGATAATGTCTAAGACCTCATTTCTGTTGCAAAAATAAGGAACAGACTTGCACACTGTAGGCATCTCTCCTAACAAGTAGGCTAGCCATGGATGCATCATTTATGCTTTGTGTGTACATTATTTATTTTTTGGCTTAGTTTTCCATTCACTCATCCATTCAACTATTATTTATTCCCCTCATCATTTCAAGCAGTTTTTTTTGTTTGTCTCATTGAAAGAATATTTGACAGTCAAGCTTGACACTTAAAGAAATACTAATCATTGTTGCCTATTCTAACAACAAGGCAAACCATTTTTTTTTCTGTTGCATACTGAAGTGTAATTAAACATTTTAAATCAAATTTGGGATGATCTCTCTAACTAATATAATTTATTTATTTCGATTCTGGTTAACTCAAAAGAAGTCTACTTAGTACTTTATTTTACATTGTTACCAATTTGTTCAGAAGTTCATTGATGTCAGATCATCAGAGATAATGGAAGATTATTTTATTGATAGATTGAGACATTTAAATTCATTAAACTATTTATGTAAAATGAAATTATGTCTCCCCTCTTTTAGTTTTAGGCTTTTATAATAATTGCTAAAAAACCACTTGAGAAACAGTAGCTTTTTCTTTTAATACCAGTATTTAAGTAAAATCAGACTTTCATTTTAATAATGGTTTGATCTTAATCTGTGTGTATGTATGTGTGTGTGTGTGTGTATGTTTAATTATAATTTTTTTCTCTTGTTTTCTATTGTGATTTGTAATCTATTACAGGTCAGCAGGGATTGAAATTAAGCCAATGATTAAATGTTTTTAGGCAAGATATGACTGGAGCCGCTCATCCACAAATCCAGGCAGATAGCATTTGGTTGAATATCTAATCAAGATTCAGGTTGTTAATGAGTAGATTAGCAACAGAAATTTCTGCCTAATCATACTTTAGTTAGTTGTATCTCTTCCCACTTCCCAGTCTGTGTAATGGGCCTAATACTTACAACTACTTGTATTAAAATTTTAGACAGACATTTTGTGTACCTACAGTTCTATATACACTTGGTAATAATCAAGTATTGATTGACTGGAGAGGTCAGATATTTAAAGTTTACTTTTTTCCTCTTTAAAATTGTGTGTGTGTGTGTGTGTGTGTGTGTGTGTGTGTGTGTGTGTGTGTCTGTTTATGTGTATTCTGGAATATATTCTGGAAAATACAACATGTTAGCTATATTATTTGAATCAATTTTCACATTTTATTGTTTGTTTCTATTAAAGATTATTATTTGATTTTCTGCTTTTTCAAAGTACACAAAGCTGTTCTACTTGGTTTTGAATCATAGAGTCAAATTTAGCCTTAGGGAGAATAATAACATTGCATGTGTTGAAGGAAATCAGATGTAAGTTTGTAGATAATAAGTAGTTTTCCTGAAGCATATCTTTGCTGTGTTTGAGTCCTTTTAAGTGTTATATCTTTTCTGTTTTGTTGCATACATAATTAGTTATCAGTTGTGGTTGGTGGAATAATACTAATCTACCTCTCCCAAATATGTTCCATAATTCCAAAAGAGAATTAGTAGTTGTGATTTAATTAAGGACTTTGATATGGGGAATTTCTCTCAATTATTTGTTTGTACCCAGTGAAGTCTTACGTGATCTTAAAAGTGAAAGTAAGTGGGAAACGGAAAAGAAAGATAAGACTAGTTCCACATGAGAAGGATTCAACTCATAGTCCATGACCTTGAATACAGAGGAAGGGAGTCACAAGTCAAATGTAGGCAGTCTCTGAGAGAGTGGAAAAGGCAATGAAAGGTATTCTTCCTGGATTTTCCAGAATGGAATGAAATTTTGATGATACCGTGCTTTTATTTTTAGTTCAGTGAGACCTATGAAACTTCAGAATTTTGACATAAATTTGCATTGTTTTTAGGCACTGAAATTTGTTATTGCTTGTTACATCATCCTAAGAAAACTAATACACCATTAAAATCACAAACAGATTTATAATAGTTTTTCTACCACTTGATTTCTGTATATTAAAAAATATTTCAGCCTCTTTGGGCACATTTGCCCACCTTTGGACATTTGTCAGAAAGTTAGGAACATACATATATTACTTTCAGTCTACTAAAATTAACTTTGAAATGCGCTATTCTTAACATGTGTGAAATGTGGTATTTTCAAAATGAATACAGTTGCCTCACATGTTTGATACTTAAATGAAAATGAAAAGTATCAAACATGTGAGGCAACTGTATTCATTTTGGAAATATAACAAAATAAAATAAAATGAATGAACCTGAAATGTAGTCAATTTTTTTTTTGATAGAGGCTATTGTAAGACCTTTGTTCACTTATATTCCTACTTTTAAAATTTATTAACCCAATCAAAAAATGGGCAGAAGAGCTCAAAAGGCACTTCTCCAAAGAAGAAAAGCAAATGGCCAACAGATACATGAAAAAATGCTCAACATCACTTATAATCAAGGAAATGCAAATCAAAACCACTATGAGATACCACCTCACACCTGAGAGGATGGCACACATTAAAAATACAGGCAACAACAAATGCTGGAAA
>PVIJ01018739.1:0-25553 GCA_004024925.1 Scalopus aquaticus
GATGGGGTGCGTGGGTGCGCCTCCGGCTCCAGTGTCCCGAGCAGCTGTGGGCCAGGCAGGAGGCGGCACAGCGGGAGCTCGGCGTCCACCCTTCCGAACCGCGCGACGCTGGCACGTTTCTCGGGCCCCCCGCACGGGGGACTCTGGCGCCTGCTGCAGCGAACAGGGTGCTGCGGCGGCAGCGGGGCTCTCCCCAGAGGCAGGGGCCTCTCTCCAAAGCCAGGAACCCCCAAAAGGCAGGGACTGGCCGGAGAAGCAGACAGGCGGGAGGAGGAACCGGTCTCCGGGAAGGGCCTCGCCGCGTGGGCAGCGCAAACCCGGGCAGAGGGGCACAGAGGGACCTGCAGGGGCGCGGTCGGGCGGACTCCCCTGCTGGGGGCGCCCAGCCACGGCCTCTCTGTCCCTTTGGGCTTGGGCCTTCTGGGGCAGATTTCTCTCGCTGCCAACACCAGCGGGAGCCCCCAAAGAGACCCCCAGGAGCCCCGGCCCGCTGGGCCCCGCGGACACCTGTGGCGCCAGGACTCACCGGCGGAGGCTGTGACACCGGGGCCGCAGCAGGCCGCACACTGCCCGCCTGGGCGCCGGCCGCCGAAGGGCCCGGTCACAGGCAGCGCAGCGGGGGGCAGCGGGGCCCGTGAGCGCCCCCACTTCCGGGGACGCCCCAGGGCCGGGACCAGGACTCGCTCAGGCTGCCTGGGCCCGTGCTGCCCCGGCGCAGCGGCCACCAGTGCGTTTCAGGGCTCAGGCCGCGAGGACGCTGTCCCGAGGCCCGGGGGGGCCCTGCAGAGGCTCGTGCCACGCACGGCTGCGGGTGCGGGGCCGGCAGCGCCTGACCAGGCCACAGGACGGGCGGCCCTGAGCCTGCTCGCCCGCCAGGCCTCCCCTGGGCGAGGTGGCCGGGCCCGGAGACGCCCCCGGCGCGCCCTGCCGTGCCAGCCGACGGCATCTGGCCGGACACGAGCAGCGTGGCCAGTGGGCAGGGCTGCCCGGGCGAGGACAAGCCTGGACGGGAGCCGCCAGCAGGGAGGCGGGTCCCCGGGGCCTTGGATCCGTGGGGGCAGCAGCGCCCAGAGCATCAGGCCGGGAGCTGCGGGGGGATGCCCCGCCCCGCAAAGGGAAGAGCAGTGCGGGGGGGACAAGCACGCACCCCAGCGCACGCCAGGCCGTCTCGGTGAAAAGCAAGCCCAGAGGCGCAAGGGATGAAGGCGGCGTCCAGAGCACAGCAGGCGGCCTGGCCAGGGGCGGACACGGAGGCGGCAGAAACCAGGTCGGGGAGAGAGCAAGGCAGACTAGATGAGAACTGAAGCCCCCGAGGCTCCGGGCTGAGTTGGGGCTGAAAACCAGAGAGGTCTGGGGCGAGAAGACGCAGCCCTGGGCCCCCCGCCGGCTCCAGGCCCCCCCGAGAGCCCTGAACCCCCCCGGTCAGTCCTGGACACCCCTGGCCGGCCCTGGACCACCCCCTTAGCCAGCCCAGCCGCCCCCCAGCCTCGGGGCGGGTCAGGGACCCCAACTGGGAGGGCTGCGGCGGGGTGGGGATGGGAGAGTGGGGGGTGGAAGAGGATTAAAAACAAAGCGATTTCTGCCTCTTTAGACAAAGGAAACGCGCTTTATCCCGCAGCCCGACAAATCCTGAAAGTTAAGCGAGAGAAGCCCCGGAGCAGCAGGGGAGCTGAGCGGACGGCAGCTGGACCTGGCCACCGCCCACGCCGGGGACGCCGCAGCCCAGCCTGTGGCCGAGGTGGCCAGGACAGTGAGGGCCGGCGGGTGGGGCCGCCCCCGCCCCGCACCCACCCCGCTGCCCCCAACTGGGAGAGGGGAGAGCGCAGGACACCGCTGGGCGCCGGGCTGGATGCGCGGGCCAGGGCAGCACTGACCGTGGGCGCCGACCCCGCCGAGCGGCTCCGGTTGACCCCGGGGCTCCCACCCCCACGGCCTGCTGACCCGACAGCCTGGGATAGGCCGGACAGCGGCTTAATCCCGCGGTGCCGCGGCTCTGCGGGGAGGTGGAGGCCGAGGGCCCTGCTCAGCGCTGGGGGCAGCGCCCCAGAGGGCAGCGCCGGCCAGGGGAGTCCCAGAGGCCCGGCCAGAATGCTCGAGGAGGGCCCGTGGACAAGCCGGCCGCCTCCCACCCGCCACAGCCCAGACCGGCGGCTTTTGGAACACCCGGAACACCCGTGAAGGCAGCACAGCCTCTCGGGCCAGCGAGAGGACACAGAACAGGCGGCCTCTCTGCTGGGGGCAGCACCAGGGCCCCGCTGGCGTCTCCGGCGGGCACGGGGCCGCTCTGGGCAGCTGCGCGGACACGGGCACGCGTGTGGCCGCTGGCACCGCCGGGCGCAGAGCTCCGGCCCTGAGGGACGTGGGGCACGGCCCAGCCCCGCCCCGGGCAGCCCCACCCAGGGCCGGAGAGCAGCAGGACCCCCAGGCACTGCCCGGCCAGCTGCACAGCGGCCGCCTTGCGCCCGGACGCGGGCCCCAGTCATGGCGGGCAGGTGGGCACCAGCCACAGACCGCGCCTCCCGCGAAGCCGGTCAGGGCTTGGGAGACACGCTGGCCCCAGGGACAAGGACGCAGCTCTGCCGGCGCAAGCCCCGTGTGCCCACCACGACCGGCTGGGCTGGCCCTGGGGAAGGCCGCAGCTGTCCCCGGATCTCCAGGTCGGCAGAGGCCCCCCTCGCTCGGGGACAGGCCACGGATGAGACTCTGGCCACGGCGGACGGCTGACGGCCCCCAACCCCATGCGCGAGCTGGACGCCCACACCGCACGGTGAGGACGCCGCCCGCCCGGAGCCATGGTCAGCTGCGGCAGGAGCTGAGGCCCCGGGGCCGGCTCGGGGGACCCCCGCACCCGCCCGCCCAGCACCCCACCGGCCGGGCCTGGGCTCCGCAGGGACGCAGCGGGGCCAGCGGGCAGCCCGTTGCCCAGCGCTGGCCGGCACCCTTACCTCAGGCAGCGCGGCTCCGGGTGGCTGGACACGCTGAGGCGGACGCAGGGCGGGCTTGCAGCAGAGGAGCCGGCCCCCCGCGCAGCCGGGCACGTGACCCCGCAGAGCCTGTCGCTGCCCGCCCGGCCGCCACTGGGGGGCTGAGCCCTGCCGGGGGCGGGGGCACCCGAGGCCCCGCTCCCGCGGAGCCGCCCGCTCGAGCTGTCACAGCTGCGCGGCCACCGCTGGGCGGGCCAGCCCGGCCGACAGACACCCCTCCCGTGCGGCCTGGGCCACGGCGCCCAAGAGAGGCGAGCGCCCGGGTGGGGGCGGATGGACAGCCCAGGGCTCGCCACCGGACAGGCAGATGCCCAGGTGGCCGCACGCCAGCCGGGCCCGGCGTCTGTGCCCACCGCGGCTGTCCCCACGCTGCAGCAGAGCCGGCACCAGGAATCTGCTGCTGACCGTCCACGCCGCGCCGCGGCCCCTCTCGCTGCCTGGGAAGTCCAGCCGGGGTGACCTGAGTGACCGCGCGACAGGCCCCACCCGCCTGCCGTGCGCACGGCCTCTCCCGCTGGGCACAGTCCTGCCGCTCGGGCCGCCTCCTGCGCTGCGCGGCTGGGGAGCTGGACCGCGAGCCCTGAGCTCTGGCTGGCCGGCAGGCTGGTGCTGGGGTCCGCGGGGCGGGCGGGCCGGCTGCAGCTGGCCAGTCGGGAGCCTGGGAGGGGCCCGGACCCAGCGCAAGGCCATCGAGCCTGAGTCCCGGCCGTGGCTCTGGGTGCAGGGCCACGCACACGCACACGCGTGCACACGCACACGGTCTCACACGCACCAGCAACGCTCCCCGCGCCCACACGCGCCCGCAGGTGCTCGGCCCTGCGTGTGGTCAGGGACGGTGCAGACGGACAGGCCCCCGCCCGCAGAAGGGGATGAGGCCTGGGGGTGGGACGGGGAGTGGTGGGGAGGCAGCTCTAGGGCGCCCCCCTCCAAGATTCGGGGGGAAAGCCCGGGACGCCCCTCCCGCTCTGTCCAGCTGCGGGGCCTCTCGGCCGTGTCTGGGCCGGCCCCTTCAAACGGCTTGTCCCCCCCGATGCCTGCCTGTGAGGTGGGGTGAGAGAAGAGGGGAGGCTGGGGGGCGGAGGGGAAGGGATAGTAAGAGGGGGAAGGTCGGGGGCAGGGGTCCCTCACATCCGAGCACTTGATGCTCCGGGCACCGTGACCGGCCTTTCCTCAGTCATCGCGGCCAGGCCGAGTTTGGAGAAGGGCAGGCGGCCACTCACCTTCCCCCATAGGCCGGGCCTGCCCTCAGCAGGTCCCCAGACGGGGCGTTCTCAGCGCATCCCCCGACGGCTCAGCGCGGGTCCGGCGGGCGCCCCCCTGGAACAGAAACACCGGCTCGTGAGCGCTCAGGCGCGGCGCGGCGGGCGGCGCCTGGGACTGTGAGACTCGGTGGCTCCGCCCACGCGCCCTGGCCGCGGCCGCTGCCGGGGCACACACGGGCGCGCGCCTGGGCAGGGCGGGCTCTGCGCGTGACCCTCGCCCGCTCAGCAAGCCGAAGGCGCCCTCAACGGGGCGGACGGGCCAGGGAGGCCCACCCAGGCGGCCACTGTCCCGTAGCCCTCATGCCGGTGCCCCGGGCGCGCGCAGTCCACGCGCCCCGCGGTCAGAGCCGAGCCCGCGGCCGGCATGGGGCGGGACGGACAGCGGCGGAGGGGCCACGCCCGGCCGGGGCCGCAAGGACGCGAGCAGCCGGGCAAGCGGTGGCTCCGGGCACGCCCAGACAAGGCCAGCGAGGGGGCAGGCCCGAGCCGGAGCAGGGCTCCGTTGACCACGTGGCCACGCACCCGTGGCCCTGAATGGCGCCCCGATCGCAGACACAGCAGCGCGGCCGGCAGCTGGCCGGATGCAGGGACCAGCCCGACTCTTAGCACCGAGACGCAGGGAGGCCAGCGGGCGGCTGCGCAGCTCCTCCGCCGGTGCGCGTGCCTGTGCGCGACGGCGGGAGACCGAGGCCTCCGCGCACACGGACTCGGGGCTCCCGATGCAGCCGCGGCCGTGGGGACACAGCAGACCAGCTGCCGGCCGGGGACCGGCGGGGGGCAGGGGAGGCGGGCGACGGGGGCCGGCACGGGGGGTGGGGGGGTGGGGGGGGTTTGCAGCGACGGGGACTGGGGGGGCCGGTACGAGGGGGGGCGGGGAGGCGGCGAGGGGCCGTTGCCTCCCCCGCCCCCGCGGTGACAGTGCAGAGCTGTCACCGCCGCCCGCGGAGTTTGCTCCGAAGTTTCCCTACGGACCTAAATTGTCCTCAAGTCTATTTTTAAAAAGCCATTTTCAACAAAACACACGGACAGCGGAGCTGAGGCCACGTCTGCCCGCCCCCCCCAGCCCCAGAGTGGCTGGCGGAGACTTTCCGGAGGGCCAGCGCCAGGGCGCTGCCCACCCAGCCGGGCCCCAGCACGCCCGGCCCCTGACCGCCACAGCCCGTCTCCCCGACCCGCCGTCCAGGCGGGCACAGCATTTTCACTTCCACTGCTCGGAGGATGGCGCCCAACTGTGCCCCGTCCCCGGCCAGCCAGCCGTCCCCCGGCTGCTCCCACCGCAGGGCCGGGCTCTGCAGCGTGGTCAGCCGGCAACCGGCCAGGTCAGCCTGGTGGCCCCCGCCTGTCCTCAGGCCCACGGACGAGGACGGCGACCAGGACAGCCACCGCAGCCACCTGCCCGCCCCCCTCACGTCCACTGCTCAAGGACCACCCGGTGGACACCCGAGGGGCCCAGGCCGGGCTCCAGCCCCGGAGCCCCCTGCCAGCCCTCGGCCGAGAGGTTCTGCTTTGAAACGCGCAGAGCTGCCAGGGCGGCTGGACGCGGGGCCGGCCGGCTCCGGCGGGGCTCCCTGTGGCCGGCAGGACGCTGTGGGTCTTATGGAGCGCCCGTGGGCCCGAGCCAGCAGCGCAGGGGCAGCTCCAGCATGCTCCGCCTGGTCACTGTCCATGCAGGGGGCCCAGAGGAAGCGGGACGCGAGGCGGCCAGTGCCCACGAGGGGGCAGCAGAGCTCCGCGGCCCGGCCGCCACCCCAGCCGCGCACCGCCTGCTGCTCCGTCCAGAGCCCGCGTGGGCAGGCCGAGGGCCCAGTGTGTGGGGGGTGGCCCAGCCCCAGCCCCACCAGGACCCCAGGCTGAAGGCCCCAGGCCCCGGCTCAGGGCCTCGCCAGGCCAGGCGGCTCAGGGCGCTCCCCCCAGGCCTGGCCCAGGCGCCGGCCTCTGGACACAGCCCTGGCGGCCCAGGGGGTAGCGCTCGCTGCCAGACGGCAGCCGGCAGCCACCGAGGGCAGAACAGGTGCGGGCTGAGGGTGGCTCCGCACAGCGGTCAGGGCCTGCCCCGGCCGTGGCGGCCACGGGAGCCGAGTGGCAGAGGCGCCTGACGGGCTCTTGCCGGGGGCTGCGACGCTGGGGCACCCTCCCCGGAGCGCGCGGGCCGCGGCCGCAGTTCAGAGTCCTGCCGGCCTCCCTCCGGCGGCCGTCCCCAGCCCGGGGACAGCAAGGCCGGACGCAGTGACCGCCTGGGTCACCTGCGGCCGCCTGCCGGGCCCTGCGAGGTCGGGGGCGGGGCCCGGGAGGGTGCCGGCGCCGCAGCGGGTGACGGCGGCCGTGACCCCGCCCGGGGCTGCAGGCCGGCCCCAGCGGCTGACGCCGTGACTCAGCTGCGCTCACCCGGCTCCGCTTTCTAAATCGGGATGAGAAAATACCCACCTTTCAAGCCGCGGGCACACGCTGTAATTTGCCCGCGCTGCAGAGCGGCTGTGGGGCCCGTTTCCCGGGCGACTCGGCGGAAGGCAGAGGCGAGGAAGGGGCACGGCGTGGGGTGGCTGCCTGTGCGGCCAGACCTGGACGCCCCTGGGCAGGGCCCGTGGTGGGACCCGCCTGGCCCAGCCGTCCGGGAGGCGAGGGGCCGCGTCCTGCGCAGGGTCCCCCTTGGCCGAGCGCCCCGGGAGCCCCCACCCAGTGCCCCTGGAGCTGCCCTCACCGCCCCGTGGCCCGGCTCCCAAGGCGGGGCCCTCCTCGGGGCTCCTGCCCCCCCAAGCTCTTCAACGCCCCCTCAGGCCCTGCCTCGCGTCCTCAGGGCCCCCGGCTGCCTGCCTGAGCTCCTGGAGGCGCCCCAGGGATGCCCTCGGGGGGGTGGGCAGTGCGGCCGAGGTGGTGCGAGGGCAGAGTGGCCGGGCGCCGACCTCGGGGCACCTGCGGACGCAGCCGTGGTGAGTGACTGGCCAGCGCAGTTGGGCAGCAGCAGGTCAGTCTCGCAGCTGTTCCGCTGTCCCCGGCTTAGTGACGGCCTTGGGGCACAACCGCAACGGACGGGTCGGCAAACGCGGCCCCAGGAGCCCACCGCCTGGACCAGCCCGGCGACGAGCCAGCTGGGCCTGGGGCCGATGAGCCAGCAGATGAGCTGGACACAACGCCCAGTGGGCGGCCGCCCGGGCACAGCTGTGTGGCCGCCCCGCAGCCCCGCCCGGCCCTCTGCCCCTGTCCCGAGGAGCACCTGGGCAGGCGGGTGGCGGCGCCGGTCAGCGGCCAAGGGCCTGCTTCCTCCCAGGGCAAGCAGGCCCATGAGGTGTGGCGTGTGGCAGACGTGAGGAAGGCCGCGGGCAGGGGCCGCCGGGACGCCCCGTCTCCCAGAGGGCGGCCCAGCGGGGCTGCGGGCACACCCAGTCCAGGGCCCAGGACAAGGGCAGCGTGGGGAGCACGGAGGGCAGGCAGCCCACCTCGCTGCAAGAAGGGGGTGGCCACAGCCGGCCAGGGCCCCGGGGGAGCACGGTCCGGCCGGCTCGGGGCGCGGCCTCCGGGTCTGTCCTGTCCGCGGCCCTCCCCGCGCCCCGGGGCCTTTGTTCCGGAAGCTCCAGCTGGAGGAGAGCACGGGCCTGGCCCGGCCCCAGGGCCGCAGTGGAGGGCAGGGCAGGCACACAGGACGCGCCCCGCACTCACGGTCACTCCCGCTGCACAGCCGCCGTGTGACGGCGACTGCCCCTCCCCGAGCTGCCCAATGGGCGCCGCCCGCCCGCCTGCCCACGCCCTCCAGAGCGGCTGGGGGGGCCGGGCGTGCAGCCCCCAGCCACCCGCGTGGGGGAGCCGCGAAAGGGACTCCACGCGCATGAGCCCCGCCCCGAAGGCAAGCAAAGCCACAGACGCGAGCAGAGGAGAGACGGAATCTAATTCCTTTAAATGGATTAAAAAACATTAAGTTAATGAGGCAAGGGAAGAAGAAACATAAATCAGAATTAGAAAAACTCAAACATGAGGTCATAGGCATCAGGGGAAGCAGGGAAACAATTTCAAAAATTAAGATGAAATTGGAAGACACAGGCAGAATAAACCCGAGAGAGCGAGGGAGAGCGAGGGAGAGAGGGAGAGAGAGGGAGGGGGGAGAGGGGGAGCGAGGGAGAGAGAGAGAGCGCACGCACATGGGAGCAGGAGGGAGGGTCAGGGTCGAGGGGCTCCCCTGCAGCAGGCCACTCTGGGCTTGGGGTGCGGGAGGCTGGGACAGGGGTCCCTGGGGGGGCCGCAGCTTCGCGCAGGGCCAGCAGCAGACGGCGCCCACCCCCTCTGCATGGCCACGCCTCGAAGACTTCCTACACCGTCCTGGCCTGTGGTCGTTTGGTTTCCTGGAACTTTTTTTTGTTGTTCTTTGGCCCTGGCCACTCCCCACCCCCCACCGGGGTCCCCGCAGAGCTCCCCCACCACCCAGGGGCTCCTTGCTCCGCGGCCTCCCCCCTCCGCTGAGAGGGCGGCCGTCCCGCCGCCCCGCCTGCCCGGGAGCCGGCTCAGCACTGAGGCGTGGGGCGCCGAGGAAGCACAGAAGGACCCACAGGGCCTGGTGGGGGCGGCGCGGCGGGGTCGGGGTCGGGGCTGCCGTCCCAGCTCCTCCCCCAGAAGCAAAGTCCCCGTGGCCCAGACTCTCGCTGCCCCCTGGGCCACTGCCCCTGGCCATCCCGCCTGGCCAGGCCCATCTCCAGCAGGCCCCTGGCTCCGCGGGCGCTGACCCCACCCCCAACTGTTTGGGCCGCGTCCCGTGTTTTGACACGCAGCGTTATCTCATTTTCATTGCTTTTTAAACAGCTTATGCTTTATTTAAAAGCAGTCCAAAATCTCCAAGTATATCACGGAATCTGGGTTATTTTTGGCTATCATTTTGTGGTTACTTTCCATTTTTATTGTACTTTATGCTATTAAAAAATAAGATTTTCTTTTAAATCAAACCACGTTAAATATATATTCGTGAACAGTCGTTACGTGTTGGGGAGGGGAGAAAAAGGGAAGGGAGGGAGGGGAAAGGGAGGGGGCGGGGAGGGGAGGTGGAGGCAGGGGAGGGGGCTGAGCCGGGAGGGAGCCAGCCTTCTGCCGCTGAGGTTCTCCCGGGAGTTCGAGTTCTCGATTTTCCGCCCGGGCCCAGTTAGGTGGCTGTCTGTCTGCCCACGCTCAGGCGCTGCCCCGCCCACTCCCAGGCCCCGCTCCTGCCCAGGGCTCCGGGCCCAGCGTCCCGAGAGGGCACGGCCTGCCCACGTGTCCTCGCCCCGCTCAAGCCTCTGCGTCTTCTCGAAAACGACCCTGCCGGCCGCCTGCCCAGCGCCATTTCCTGTCCTCATGAAGACCCTCGGGGTCTTGCCTTTCAGAGCGGAGCTGGACACACACCTGCCCGCCCTGCCCGGGGGCGGCCAGGGCCTCTGCCGCGAGGCCGCCGTGAGGCTGCCGTGAGGGGCGAGGCCGGGCGTCCACGCTGCCCCCAGCAAGCCAGCGCCCGGGAAGGCGCTCAGGGCCTGGCCGGCGCAGCAGCGCATCTGTCTGCGCCCGCGCACTGAGCACCCGCAGCGCCCGCCTGGCAGCCAGGCCTGGACACGCCCCGCCCCAGGAGGGCCAGCACCCGCGGCGGACACCAGGCCTCAGGGTGGCTGGCGCCCGAGGGCCCACCACCGTTGGCTCTGGCCGGCTGGGCCTGTCTTGGGAAAGAACGCGCTGTCTGGTTTCCGGCCGCCGCCAGGCTGCGGGGCTGCCTGGCGGGGTGGGCAGGCCCGGGGCACCCTGTGCGCCAGCCTCGCCTGTAGCCTCCACGGAGGGTCACCGCGGGAGCCACTCGCTGCTGGCCCCACGGCTACGTGGCTGGCAGTGCCCGTGGTGTCTCTCCCGCTTGCCAGAGCTGTGTCTCCAAACAGCCCGGAGCCGTCTGTCTGCGAGAGCCCCTGGGCGGCCCCCCCAGGCCCCGCCCCGCCCTGCGCTGGGCGGTGAGAAAGTGTCGCTTCCTGACTTGACTGAAAGTCAAGACCAGGCGGCACTGACCGCCCGAGGACACGCCCCCGGCCCGGCCCCTGCCCGCGCTCCAGATCCTGCTGTGCACACACAACCCGGTTCCTTTTCCTTCAAACAAAACGTCCCCACTGACCCCTCGCTGGCTCGCTGCCCCTGCAGGGGCCCCGCACCTGCAGCCCGGCCCTCTCCTTTGTCCCCGCCTGCCTGGCGAAACCTCCCGAGGTCAGCCCGGGCCCGAGGTCAGCCCCTGGCCTGCAGGACCCAGCCCGCCCGGCCCCGGGTACCGGCTTCTCGGGGTGGGCGGGAACGTCTGTCCAGAACCGCACTCCAGCCTGCCCTGCCCCTGCTCCAGCCATCTGCCGGCCGCTCGCTTTGAGGGGTGCTGGCCCTGATGTGTCTCGCGCGAGGCCAGGATCCCCAGCCACCCCTCTGGCCGCCTCACGGCAGCGCTCACGCGGCCCCACCCCCCAGAGCCGCGACCTCTGCCACTCCCCAGGCCGGGACTTCACCGGCCGGCCCGGCCTCCTCAGGACCGGCCCGTCCATCGGGCTCAGGTGGGGCCTCCCACTCGGTCTCCGAGCTCGCCTGGGCGGGTTTCCCCGCCCGGAAGCTGTGACCCCTGGAAGCCGTGACCCCCCATGGGAGCGCGGCCAGCCGGCCCCCCGGCCCCTCCACACATCCCTGGCCCGGCCCTGACGGCTGCGCCTCTGCCGGAAGCTCTTCCCCCCCGGGCCGCAGGCCCAGCTGCTCAACGAGGCCGCCAGCCCCCGCCACCGCCCAGCCCCAGGCACACGGGCGCGCGCGCCTCGGCACGCACACATGCGCCACACGTGCTCGCGGGCACACACGGCACTCTCGTGCGCGCACACGCACGCGCGCGCCGCCCCCTCCCTCGTCCGCAGAGCTCCCCACGCCCACTGCCCCCGCGGGAAGTGGCTCCAGCCTCCACCTCTGGGACAGGGCGGGCGGTGTGCTCGCTGCCAGGCCTGACCCGCCCGAGCCAGGCCCGGCTCCCCGCACCCGCCTCCCCGCTGGGTGCCCGCGCACGGGGCGCTGCATCTCCCCAACGCCCAGACGCGCCCCCTGGCAGGCAGGGGGGGCGCGTGGAGGGAGCGCCGTGCCCCCCCACTGCCCCGCCGGCGCCAGCAGGGGCGCCCCTGGCGGGCCTCTCCGCATACCGGAGAGACTAGCGGGAGCCGGGCGCAACCGGGAAGAACCTCGACAGAACGGGAGCGCAGGAGTGGCCGGCGGGGAGGGTGGAGACTGGGCGGGGTCACCGGCAGGCACTGAGGCTGGGCGCAGGCAGGGCACAGGTGGGCGAAGCAGGCCGGGAGAGGCGGGGCACGGGAGTCACCGTCCGGAGCAGGATGGGGCCGGGTAGACGGGTGACCGCGGGGTGGACGAGAGTACCTGGGGGCGTGTCCTTCTCCCGGCCCGTGGGTGCCCGTCCTGCCAGCCCACCTGCGTCCCCGCAGGGGAGGCCACTGTCCATCTACCAAAAGCAAGGGAGAAGTGCCATGTTACGGCCGAGCTGGGCCCCCGGGAGTCCCACCCCACCCGTGCCACCCCCTGGGGCTCACGGAGCACCCAAGACCTGGCAACCGCCTGGGCCCTCGCCATCGGGACACCGCTGGGCACCGGCTCCCAGGCTGGGCTGCGCCTCCGCCCCTCCTCCTCTTCCGGTTGGTGGCGGCCTGAGCTCAGCAAGCCCCCAGGCCTCATCTGCGCTACGCCCGGCCTGCGCCGGCGCAGCCCTCGGTGTCCGCAGCAAGACGGTCTCCAAAACTGGGGAGGCCGAGGCGCCCGGGCGGGGGCTGTGCCGGGGCTGTGCCGCAGCCGGGCACCGCTGCCCACGTCGGAGGAACGAAGGCCCCAGCGGCCACACGGGGCGTCCGCAGTCGCCCCCACCGGCTGCCTCTCAGCGTCGGACACTCCCGCTCCGTGCTGGGCAGCGCGGCTGAAACACCTGCCGACGAGGACTCGCAAGGGCCAGCTTCGCGGCCTCAGCGTGCTTACGAGTCCAGGGAACGCTCACCGCGGTCAAAAGGGCAGTGGGAGCACCGCGCGCGCCCCGTGGCCACGCCGCCCCCGAGGCTCCGCCCGGCTCCGGCCCAGACGGCACCGCGCCCACAGGGCTGGCGTCCTCCGCAGCTGGCTGTGGGCAGCCACAGGCCCAGACGACGCGCGCCGCCTCCCGAGCGCGATGCTTCCGGACGCCGCAGCGTGGCTCGCCCCACACGGCACGCCCGGCCCCGCCCCCCGCGCGCCTCCCCGGTCTGGTCACGTCCGCCGCGCAAAGCCACAGAGCCCGCACGGAGGCGTCGGCTCGTAGCCACTTAGTGTCCTCGGGGTGTGGACTTTGCATCAGCTCGGTTGTTTCTACTGGTCACTCTTTGCTCGCATGGGTAACGCGACTGCCAGAGCCAGGAAGACGCCTCCCGGCGCTGGCCGCAGACACCTCCTGTGCCCCTCCTCGGGCCCCAAGTTTTGACTCGGACGCAGATTCCCGGCCGCGTTAGGCTGCTGGCCGCACGAGGAGAGGGAGGCGTCGAGGTCCCCTTCCAGTGAATGGGCAATAACCCGCCGCGCTTGGACACAGCCTCCTGGCCCGCCCGGCCGCCGCGCACTGGGCCGCACCGCAGGCCTCGTCCGCCTGTCCCGTCCACCTACCGCCTGGCCGTCTGGACCTCTGCAGCCTTGAGGGCATGGCGCCAAGGTGCGCTGAAATTGTCAAAATTCCCCCAAACCAGCCGGAATTCTGGCTGGGAGCAGATGACCCCCCAGCCACCCCCAGGGCCAGGCGTGTGGGCCGCAAGCAGCCCCCGCCCTCGCTGACCCAGCCCGGCTTGCTGCTGAGAAGAGGCCTTGACCTGGCCACCGGCTGGAGCCCTCGAGCTGCCGGCCCCAAGGGCGGGCTCCAGACACGGGCGCCGGAGACCGGGAGGCTGGTTCTGCTTCTTCCTCCCCAGGTCTACTGCTTTTTGCTTATTAACTTGTTAGAACTTTCTGGAAAATATTTAACAGACGCGGTGCGAGCCTGATTGGGGGGGGCTCGCCCCCCACTGCACGGACTGCCTTGGCTATAGGTCTTCTCGGACGCGCCCCCCGGGAGGCCCCCTTGGACGGGCTCCGGACAGGCCTGGCCGAGCTGGGACCGGTTTTGACGGCCCTTGCGTTTCTGGGGTGTTGACACGCTGAGTCACAGTAATTGTTATTTTAATTTTTGCATAGAACTGGGGTGTAGGTCAAAGGTGAGAGGACTCCCCAGAGACAGTGGGGAGCAGACAGGTGGATCCACTGAAATCCCCTGCTGAGGGAGCAGCGGGGAGACAGGAGGGGTCTGTGCGCCTGTGGGCAGTGTCCCGGCCGGGGCGAGCTCAGGCGGTAGCCGTGACAGGCTGAGACCAACGCGAGGCCACTGGGGGCCCAATTATAAAGATGCTTGCACGCCTGCGATTTCCTTTTCTATACTTGGCATTTGGTGCTAAAATCCCGTTACGTTTTGGGCGAGTTCACGAGGAGCCCGCCGGTCTGGGGGGCTGCGGAACAGCCGCACCCCTTCCGGGTCTGGCCAGAGGCTCACGGCTTCGCTCCCTTCGCAGCACCGGGCCGGCCTCCCGCGTCCCCGCTGCTGCCCCGCCTGCCACGCGGCCGGTCACCCTCTTCTCGTGCTTCTCGCTCCTGCCTCTGGCTCGCTGGCCGCCGCGTCTCCTGTGAGCAGCCGCGGGGGTGGCCGGAGGTGCCCCGCGCTGCCCACGCCCACCTGCCAACCTGCCCTGCCTTCGTCTTCCCCCTTCGAAGCCCTCGCCGTCTCTCCTTTTGTTTCCGGGGACCCGCGGCCTAACTGGGGCGCAGCGTCTGGTTTGCGACTTTGGAGATTTTTCAGACATTTCCCTGTTTGCGCTGCGTCCAGGCCAGAGACCACGCGGGTGAGCGCTGACCCTCCGGTGTGGCACGGCCCGGAACAGGCCCGACACAGCCGTGTGCTCACCCCGGCCTGCGGGGGCCGCCCTCAGCGCCAGCGCAGCTCACCTGGCGGTCCTGGACGGCAGCCCTGGACGGGCAGTGGGGAGCGGGCAGCCCGGACCGGTCAGGCGCTGCTGTGTGCAGCCGTGGCAGTGGGCGGGGCGTTCGGCCGGGACCCCGCGTCTCCGGGGGCCACTTGAGGGGCAGCGCCACCGGTTGGCGGGCTGGGGGTGCAGCAGCCAGGAGCAGAGGCCCTCGGGGCACTGGTGGCCCAGGGGCGTGAGGGAGAAAAAGTCTCGCGGGAAGTTTCGGGCTTCCAGAGAGCGATCAGGGCCCCCGGGGACAACGTCTGCGCTCCAGGCCTGAGCTGACACCTGTCTCGATTCAACAGCCACCCGGGGACAACCTCAAAGGGACGTCCTCCGCCCTGAGGCCGGCAGCTGGGCCGGCTCTGCGCTGCTGGAGTCGCCCCGCCCACCGTGCTAAGCCAGAGCTCCATTTTATCCTCCGGTGTAAACGGAACTAAAACACCTCTCACCAGCGCCTCCCTGGGGCGCAGGGGTCAGTCTCAGCCTAGGGAGCTGTCCGCAGCCCCTGCGGCACAAGTTCGGTCCCGGCCAGGAGCTTCCCACAGGGCGCAGCAGCCTCTCCTGACTCTGTGCTGCCCTCAGCAGTGCATTTCAGTGGATCCGCCTGTTCTGCGCCCCACTCTGTCCGTGGTGAACCCTCTCGCCACCCCCCACCTCTGCCCTGCACCCCAGCTCTTCCACACAAAAATAATAAATCTTTAAACAAAATGTTTGTGTGTATATATGTATTCCACCAGAGGAAATGAACACAGATCTGTTGCTTAATCTGCCACCCTAAAATATTTCCTGTACTCTCACCACCTGAGGGACCGTAAGAGCCAGAGGCGCTGCCCACTGCGGCCGTCCACGGGCACCGAGGCCTCGGCTGGCCGCAGCTCACCTCACACCTTTCACGAGAGCCTCTTGGGCTCTGGGGCTCTGATCTTCCCAGTCTACAGGGCCCCTCCGTTCCCACCGCGGCCCTGGCCAGGGGCCACGACGCCCCTCGAGGCCCCGGCCAGCCCGGCCACAGCGAGGCCACGTCGCGTGTGGTCAGGGCCCCGCAGGCCCTGTCCGCCTGGGCCTCAGGTGCGCCGCGACTGGACAGGAAGGTGGGAGGAGCTTCGCGTCAGGGGACCAAGCTGCTGGGGCGGGCGCAGGCCCTGCGCGGCCTGGACGGCGGGAGGGGAGGGGCCGGCCGAGCAGGCCCCGCCCTCCCGGCCCGCCCGCTCCGGCCAGCTGTGGGCCTGCCCCGGCGGAGCCCTCAGGAGAGGCCGGAGGGAGCGGCGGCCGGCAGCCCCGCCCGGGAGCCCAGCAAGACGCGGCCGGGGAGGAAATCCCCGCCCCCGAGGCAGACGGCGGGAGGCCGGCTCGGAGAGCCACGCCAGGAGACGCGCGGGACCCGGCCCCGAGAGGACGAGGCCGCTCCGGGCAGCCGGTCAGACACCCCGCAGACAGCGGGCCTGGAGGAGATGACGCCCCGGAGCCCAGGCCGCACCCCGGCCTCAGAGGAGCAGGTGCCTCCGGCCCGACTGCGCAGACCAGGCCGCGGGCACAGGGGTGCACGGCCTTGGGGCGGCAGCGAGCGAGCCACAGGGCAGCAAGAGGGCAGGGAGGCAGGGCGACCGCCGGAGCCAAGGGCCGCCACACAGGGGCGCGGGGCCCGCTCCGGGGGCTCTGGGGGCTGCTGTGGCCTCGGGAGGGGCTGGGCCCCCCACCTCCCCGTCCTGTGGGCGGGCAGCTCCCGGAGGGCGGGCACCGCAGGCCCCAGGGTCTGCTCTGCTGGACAAACCTAAACCTCCAGGACTCACGAGTAGGCGCGGGGCACCTGACCCCCGCCACAGGTCGCCGGGCAAGGTGGCCGCGGCACCGGGAGGGTCCCGCGGGGCCGACAGGCTCGGAGGACGGCGCCCCAGGGGGCCGCGGCGGTGCAGGCCTGGAGAGGGGCGTGGGGGCCCAGGGAGCCGCGCAGCTCCAGGACAGAGAGGACCTCGGAGGGTGAAGCCAAAGAACTTCGGGAACGCGGCGTGGAAGGGGAGAGAGGGCACCCCGGACGCCAAGACGCGGCCTGCGCCGAGGAGACGCGTGTGGGGGCGCGGTGGGGGGCTCAGGCGGGCGGCCGACAGGCCCTCAGGCCCCTGCTCCTCCGCAGTCTGGCGCCTCTTCGGGGCCCTCCTGTCCAGCGCCCCGCCCGCCTCGCTCCTGCTGGGGCAGCGGCCGCCGGGCAGCGCCCTTGCCAGCCCGTCCGCGGTCTGCGGCCGTGCGCTGCGCCCTGGCGGGCCTGCGGGCGGGAGGGGCAAAGCGGGGGCGCCGGGGAGTGTGCTGGCCACACCTGACCGCAGAGGCTACGGACGGCGGCGCCTCCGGCGCCGGGAGGCTCCGCACCTGGGCTCCCACGAGATTCTGGCCCACGACGCGCACGGGCCCTGATCTCGCCCGGGTGGGCGTGGGGGCGCCCCAGCACCCCGCAGCTCCACCGCGAGACCTGGGGGGCCAACGTGGCGGAAACCGCAGCCCCGGACCCGGAGGCGCCTCAGCGCTGAGGACCGGCCGTCGCGGCTCGGCTGTGGAGACCGAACGGCAGGCGGCCCTCGGGGCGAAAGGGGCGTCTGGCAGGAGTAACAGCACACGAGGGGCCCGCGCGGCCAGCCCGAGCAGCCGCCCCGAGCGGAGGCCAGAAGGCGGAGCGGGCGCAGAGCGGGCGAGAGAAACCGGAGCCGGCGCGGGGCCCAGAGACGGGGCGACGGCCGAGGGGCCACACGCAGCGGCCGCCGTGACGGGGGCGGGCCGGGGCTGGGGTTGGGGGCACGGGTGGGGGTCCCCGGGGCTGCGGGCATCCGTTCCTGGCCCCGCCGTGGAGAGCTCACACAGCCGCAGCCCGAGGGGCTCCCATACTCGGCAGTCGCCCCTCAGTAAGCGTGCTGTGGAGGAGAGCCCTAAGCAGGGTGGACGTGAGGACTGCGGCCTGACCGGCTGGGCTGCGGGCAGCTCCCGGAGGTGCGTGGCCCAGGGTGGTGGCGGTGGGCAGCGGGCACCTGGCCGGGCCCAGGAGAGCGGCTGCCCCCGGCCTGGGCAGGCCCCTCAAGCAGCCTGAGAACAGGGCTCCTGACGCCACCCAGCCCGGCTGTCCCTCCCCCGGCCGGGCGCCACGAGGCCGGGAGGACCCTCACCCAGCCGAGGCAGGAGAGGCCGTTTTAAAGATGCTGCTGAGAACGGAGAGGGTCTCCGGGCCCCGAGGGCAGTGCGGGCAGCCTGGCCGGTGTCCCGAGGAGCCGCATGCGGCCCAGGGGCTGCAGGGGCGGAGGCCGCGGGCAAGAGCCCTGGGGAGAGAGCCGGGGGCCAGCAGCAGCCGCCTCCAGCTGCCCCACTCAGGGCCTGGCCGGAGAGGAGGGCACAGCCCGTGGCCCGGCCCTGCGGGGGGGGGGTGGGACAAGCAGCTGAATAAACCACCCAGCGAGAGCCACGGCCGCTCAGCCCTGAGGGTCTCGAGGCCTCTTGAGGCGGCCGCCAGCCCGGGAGCCGGGGGCACATGCAGGACAGAGCACAGGGGGACGGGGCCCACTGGGGACCTGCCCACAGCCGGGCGCCCTGCTGAGGGGCCCCGAGGGAGAGCGAGCTGGACGGGAGGGACGGGGAACGTGCTGGGCGTCCACGTGTGCGGTGGGCTCCCCCAAACGGGTGAGGGCGCCCTCCCGCGGGAGCTGGGAGCCGGGGGGCTGCGTGAGCCGGGCGGCCCCGGCGCCTCTCCCCCTGCCCCACCCCCCGGTGGCTCTGGCGGCGCCTGGGCTGGCGGGAGGGCGAGGCAGACTCGCCAAGGGGCCTGGGCCTGGCCCGCTGCCAGACGCTAATTATTTCAGTTAATGATGAGGAACATCCTCTGCGCAGAGCCGCGCTGGCCCCGGCCTCCCCAGGGGCGTTCTGGAGAGAAGGACGGTCAGCCTGGGCCTGGACGGCGGCCGGCGCGGCCCGCGAGCCCGAGGACACGGACCCGACTTCCGGCCAAACGTTCGGCAAATGGGAACGTCTCGTAGAGGAGAAGAAACTCGGTGTCTGCCCACAGGGAGCCGCTCCCTCGCGGGGCGCGCAGGCTGCCCACCCGCCACAAACACCCGTCGCGGTCACGCGCCGTCCCGGAAACGTTTGCTCCAACACGCGTGGGGCACCCGAGGGGCCGGCAGCACCAGGGCCGCCGACAGGTCGCTGCGGCAGACGAGCAACGCGACGGCGGCAGGACTGGCCGAGCTAACTGTCCAAGCGCTCTGGACACGGCCAGAGGCCTGCACGGCCCAAGGGCCGGCGCCTCGGCGGTCAGCGGCGCCACGGAGCAGGGGTCGGGCATCCAGGCGCCCTGCGCTCCCGGTTGGGAAGCCGAGCCGGCCGCCCGCGCCTCGGAAGGGCTGTGAGCGCAAACCAGACCCGGGAGAGGGCTCGGCTTACAGCCGCCACCGCCTCCCTCAGAAGCAGAAAAAGGAGAGCAAACTGGGAGGCCGCCACAGGGCCGGGGCTGACGCGCAGAGAAGAAACTCCGCCCGCGAGCCCAGTCAAAGCCTCTGCACGTCCGCCCTCCTGGGGGACGGCGCTGCCCCGGGCTGCAAGCCGGGGCCGTCCACCCGCCCACGCCTCCTCAGCGGGATCCGACCCCTTTGTCCTCAGCCCGGCCCCCGAGCCCACAGAGCCCCATTCCCCTCTGCACGGAGGCGGCCGGAGGCCCCGCACCTGGCCGGCAAGGCCCCTCGGCTAAGATCTGGGCCTTCACCAGCCGCTGGGGAAACGCCCCAGGGCAAGCGCCGGCCCCACCCCCGCCCGCGCCAGGGCCTGTGGGGATTCACACCCGCCCAGCGAGCAACGTAAACTGGCTCTTCTCTCAGTTCTTATTTCATGTATTAGCAGAAAAACCGAAGTTTCTGTAAATCTATAAGTCTCGCGTTTTTAAGAACTTTATTCACGGTCCGTTTTCTCTCCGGGCTTCTTCGGCCTCTGGCGGCTGCCGTTGCCGGCGGGACAGAGGCGGCCCCCCCACCCAGCCCCCATGGCTGCCCGCCTGGAGGCTGCCTGCGCCGGGCGTCCAGTCTCCCGCCCCAGCCTGTGGGCTGCTCTTTCACCCATGGTCGGAGTGTCTGGGACTGTCCGGGCCCAGGCCCCGGGGCTGACCTCGGCCTTACCTCAGCGGCGCGCGGCCTGGCGGCGGGAGGGGCGCAGGAGGCCACTGGAGGCCGGCGTGGACGCCCCGCGGCGTCGGCGCAGCTGCTCCGTCCGCCCGCGCCCGGCCTCTGGCGCGTGTGTCTGCGCGGCCAGCCGGTGCCTGGGGAGACATGCAGACAAGGTGAGCAGGGCTGACCGCGTCCCCGCGGCCGGCCTCCCGACACCCCAGGGTCCCCGCGGCCGGCCGGCCTCGCCAGGGTCGCCCTCCCCACCCTCACGCGGAAACACGCGACGTCAGAGGCTTGTGGTCGCCACACAGCTGGCCAGAGCCCCCGGAGGAGACGACGGGAAGCGTCGTAGCGGCCCCGACCCACGGCCGCCGACCGCAGTGGCCCGGCCCCCGCTGACCGAGGCTCCCTCGGGACGGCGGGTCTGCGATGGACGCCCAGCGGGGAGAGGGCTGGGGTGCCGGCCGGGAGCACGGGCCCGCAGGCAGGGTGGGGGCACTGCCGACCCCAGGCCCAGCCACAGGCTCAGAATCCGCATCTCCAAAAATGCCCGCGATGCGTGGGCGCCTCCAGGCCCGGGGCTGCCAATTCCCGGAGGCAGTGGTCAGCTCCAAGGCCCACGGGCGCTGGGGCGCCCCTCCCGCCCGCCCAGCGCCCAGAGCGGGGAGCAAACGCGCCAGCCCCAGGGCCTGTCAGGGGGTGAGCGGCTGGCAAGCCCGCGGCGTGCTCCCCAGGCCGCGCAGCACCGCGCAGCGACCAGATGGGGCAGCGGCCGGCCCTGGGGGGCAGCCCCCGGGGCAGCAGCAGGAACACCCCCCCCCATTCCTGTGTCCCAGGCTCCCTGCCGGAAACGGGCGCCTCGCACGGCCCCAGCCTCCTCGCCGGGCGGCCCGCGGGGACGGGAGGGGCAGGAGCGTCACCGTCGAAGCTGCGGAGTGAAGGGCGACGCGGAGGGCACGGACACTGCCGCCCGCTGCCCACCCCGGCCTGGGGCTCAAGGACGGCCTGGCGCGCGCCCCGTGGGCAGCTCAGGCCGCCTGCTGCCCACTGCGCCAGAGGGACGCGGCCCGGGCCAGCGAGGCGGCCTGCTGGTCTCGAAGGACGCGGAGGGCGGCACAGAGAAGGACTCGCGCCGAGGGGCGGGGGCCAGACCCTCCGCGGGCAGGGGGGCGCCCAAAGGCTGGCTCCGGCGGGCAAGGCCTGGAGCTGGCCAGAGCCCAGAGCAGCCGCAGCCCACCCGCCCCGCTCGGCCATGCGCTCGCAGGACTGACTGAGAAGAGCTCATCCGACTCCCGTGACATCTGCGCGTCTGGACCTCGGCCAGCAGCGTCTGCCCCTCCCAGCGCAGGAAGCTGGCCGCCAGCCCGCCCGCAGAGGGCCTGCCTCCCTTCCCGCATGGCCTGGCAGTCTTCAGATTACCTCAGACCCGGGTCCCTCGTGGCGAAGGCCTGCAGGACGCCACGCCTGCCGCCCCCCGCGATGGCCCCTCAGGGCCGGCACGCAGACAGCCCCGGCCCCCAGCCCGGCAGCACAGGGAGGGCGACGGAAACCCGCTCAGCCCCAGGCTGGCTGCAGCGCCCGAGGACGCCTGCCCGCTGCCCCCCAGCGTGGGATGGGTGGCTGGACGGTCGCTGTCTCCCTGCCCCGGGGAGGCGACACCTCTGCAGCCACCCTCAGAAGCCCTGACCCTCCCAAAAGACACCGCAGCCCCAAAGCGCTCCTGCACCCAGGAGTCCAGCTCCAGCCCGACTTCCTGGCGGCGGCCTGGGCCCACTCCGGGTGACCTGTCCAGACGCAGCGTCCGGCCTCGCACGGCCCCCAGCCCTGACCACTTTCCCGGCCCGGCCGGAAGCCCTGGGCGCCCTCTGCTCACTCGCGCCCCCGCGAGCCCCAGCGCGCTCGCCCGACCCGGCCACGGCTCACCCCTCCAAGCACCACCGGCACTGGCCCCGCCGGAGCCCGGGGCTGCTCGCGGCTCTGCCCCAACCCTCCCGCTCCCGCCTTCTGGCAGGGTCTCCAGAGGCCGCGGGGCCCAGCAGGCACCCGCCGCCTCGCTCTGCCCCGGCCTGCAGACCCCACCAGGCCGTCGCTCCTGCGCCCCTGGGCCGCCTCCACTCCCGAGCCTCCGTGCGCGTCCGCCCGCCGCCCGGAAGCCCCGCCTCCCTCGGCGCACGCTGCCCCCACCCCGCGCCGCCTCACCGCACCTGCTCCCCAGCTCCGGCCTGCTGGCTCTCAGCCCCAGCAGCCAGGGCGGCCGGGCAGCCTGGCGGGCGCTGCCCACCGTGCCTGCAGGGGAGACGTCGCCGCCAGTCCTTTGCCAGTCCTTTCTGCAGCTTCTGGTTGAATTGTTTGTTACTAAATGTTTACCTTTAATAATGCTTTCCGCTACCAGCTTTTTCTCAGGTGTATGATTTGCAAGTGCTTCTCATGGTTAGAGCTTGTTTTGTCATCCTCTGAAAAGCTTCTCTTTAAATTTTGATTAAGTGAAAAGTATCAATTTTCCCCCGACAAGGACTTTGATGTGAAGTCCAAGAACCCTTAGCCCAGCCCTCGCCTCAACATATTTTCCTTTTTCTTTTAAAGATTTATTTATTTATGCATACAAGCTGGGGTACAGCCCAGAGGCGTGGGGCGGCGAGGGGGTTCACCAGAGACAGAGTGGGGGGCAGAACAGGCAGATCAAGGGAAACACACTGCTGAGGGGAGCAGCGGGCGAGGCGGGAGAGGTCTGCCGCGCCATGTGGGAATCTCCCCGGCCGGGTGTCGAGCTCACGTCGCCGCTGCCGACAGCTCCACAGCGCAGCGCTCAACCTCTGCACCACCGGGGAGGCCCCTATTTTTTTGTTTGATGCTTTTTAGACATGAGTTTGTGGTCCATGATGAGGTCATTTTTGTGTAAGGTTTGGGATTTAGAGGGATGCTTGGTCTCGCACACACGCTGGGAAGGCGTCCTTTGCAATTCTCAAAATCATTTGAGAAAACAGTTTCTCAAGAATCGCTTGTGCATACTCTGTCTCTGGCTCTACCGTTTCCTAAACAGGGTCCTCCCACGTCTGCCCTCTGACAGCACCACACGGTCTTGATCACTGGGGCCGTGAAATAAATCTTGGAACAGAGAAGACTGACCCCTCTCATTTTATTCTTCCTTTTCAAGATTCCTTCAGCAACTCCAATTCCTTTGCTTTCCATACTTATTTTAAAATCAAGTGGTCTATATCTACAAAAGTTTTAGCTGTGATTGTAACAAAAATTGCATTAAACCTGTATAATAATTTAGGGAAACTTGACATTCTTTGTTTGGTTTTCCAATCCATGAACATGGTATAGCTCGCCATTTGATTTCTTTCATAGAAGTTTATAAATTTTAGTATAAAATTTCTACGAAATTCTTGTTGGCTGGTGTTCCTGTGTTCATCAAAAGTGTATAAACACAAGACTGGTTCTTGTTTCTCTTGTGTGGTACAACCGTGTTGGGCTCACTTATCACTCCCAGGAGGGCACGGCTTGCTGCTGATACCTGGGATTCACAGAGCTGCACGCACACGCACCCTCAGAAATGGGCAAGAGTCGTGGGGCGCCCACGGGCTGGAGCAGCGTCAGTGCGGCCTTGAATCGCTGCTGACCTGGTCGTAAAGCTGCTGCTGCTGCTGCTGCACGGACGTGCTCGCCGGGGGGCGGACAGGACTCCTGATGTGCTTCTGCAACACCCTGGAGTCTACAGTTCCTTCCAGGAAAGTTTAAAATAAGCAGGATAGAAATAAGGCGGTGTTCAGAGGGAAATTTATACATCTACATGATGACATCACAGAAGGAAAAACCCAAAAGCAACATCTAAGTTTTACCTTAAGCAGCTAGAAGAGAAACAGCCAAGGGCAGCCAGAGTCTCGGGAAGGCACCGCGCGGGCCCCAAGCTGTAAGGCCCGGCCAGTGAGGGGCACCAGGCGCAGCCTGCCCGGGCCACTCGGCAGGGGCCCTTCGGAGCCTGCAGCCAGGAGCCTCCCTGACCTCAGGGCAGGGCCGGTCTGGGCAGGGCTGGCGTTTCCTTTGGGGTTGCTCCAGGATGCTAAGTGAACCAATCAGATGTGAGCTAGCCGACCAAGCAGGGCCCAGCGTGCGGCAGGGCCAAAGGGGCTCCCGGGGCTCAGTTTTGAGCCCGGCCTCAGTGAAGATGGGCCATGAAGTTGGCCTGGCCTGAGAGTGGACAGACTGACCGGGCTGGACCAGCGCCAGCCACATGCGGGGGTGGCCGCCTGGGGTCCCTGGAGCGTGGTCTCGAAGCCCGGCCTCAGCCAGGGTGGGCCCACCGCACAGGACTCGCCAGCGCTCCCACGGGTGTCGGCCAGCGAAAGTGGGCCATCAGGTCTGAAAGGTGGGGACCCCGAGAACGTGTAAGAGGCCTGACTACTGGTCGCTGCCGACTGCGCGCACACGCCCGGCCTGCGCCACAGCGCCCCACGTCTGGGTGCAGAAGTGGAAGAAGAGACGCCCCGAGACCAGTCAGAGAGGCTCGTTCTGACAGCCCCGAACGGAGACGCTGCACTGGCCAGCGGGACGGCCCAGATGAGAGCAGAGCAAGTGCACAAGGCTAAAAGTCAAGAGACGGCTATCACTGTCCCCACGCAACAGGGGCTGGAGCCAACCAAGGACAGGCCCACGGGACGGGGCGGCGTCCGGGTCTCCCTTGCGCAGCTGCACGAGGCCTCGGGCTCCAGAGCGGCCGCCGCGGGGTCCATCCCACAGCGGGGACGAAGGGCCTGCTGTGGCCCCAGAGAGCCCTCCAGAAGCGCCCGCGGAGGGCCGGCCACCGTCAGCACGCCGGGCAGCACTGGCCAGCGGGGCGTCACCACCGGCCCCGGAGGCGGTGTCAGGACACCCGTGTCCCAGCTCTCTGGGAGAGGTCGGGCGACGCAGCAGCAGCGGCTCTTGGAGGCGCCAGGCCAGGCCCCGGGGCGCCCCTAGGGGTGGAGGCTGGAGCGGGGCGTCTCGGACAAGGGCTCCGGCTTCTCCCCTCAGAGGGCGGCTGCTGGCCCTTCCTTCTTCAGAGGCCAGAACAGAGTCTTCCCCTTCTGCCTTTGGAGGCTGGAACGTGTTCTCTCAGCCCTGCCTCAGATCCTCTTCAGGTTGCCCCATCTACAAGGCTGATTAGACCTTTTTTCCAATCTTATGGCTGACTGGACCATTCAGCACCAACAGCTCACAGCTGGCACCTGACTGGACCATTCCACGACCGCAGCGCCAAGGGCATCTGCTGGGCCTGAGGAGCCACCGCCAGGGCCGCCCGCGGCGAGCCGCAGCGGAGACCAGCCTGCCGCCGCTGGCCCCGTGGGGAGGTGGCTCTGGGATCCGAGGAAGACCAGCTGCGCCCGCAGCCCGCCTGTGTGCCCGGGAACACCCCCGCTGTGAGGGGCCCCAACATCTGCCTGCACTCCTGCCCCGGCGCAGGCTCCACAGAGCACCCTCTTCATTGCTTTGTTGCTGGGTTCGTTTGTTTCCCCACTTTCCCCTTATCACACTGACCAGTTTCAACAATCACCAAGGGACTGACTCCCCCAGGGCATCTGACGCTGAGACGGACACAGACTCGGGCTCCGCCACGGCACAGCCACCCGCGCTCGCGGCCAGGAAGTGCGGCCGCTCTCTCCACTTGGGGCAGCGGCCACGCCAGGCCCCAGCCCGCCCCGCGTGCCCCCAGGGCCGGGCGGAAAATGACTCTCCTATTGTACTGATAGGAAGACCGGTCTGGGCACTGAGAAGCCGGCAGCCCCAGCTGCACTCGGGCACGGCCCCGCAGCCCCACGGGACCCACGCCGGCTGCGCCCCCCGAAGAGCGCGCTGGGCCCCGGGCCGGCGCCCGCCCGCTCATCCTCGCCAGGCACCGCCGCCACGTGGCTCCAGCCCCGCCCCTCAGCGCCAAGGCCGGCCGGCCGGGCTCTCTGAGGAGGGTCGGGCAGGGCGGCAGCAGGACGGCGCGGGGCCCAGGGCCGGGCAGAGCGGCCTCCGCAGGGCGGCGTCGAGGCGGCGGCCTCACCCCGAGGCCCGGCTGGGAACGGCGCCCAGGCGATGAGCTCACCGGGCTGCTGGCAGCGGCCTGGCCCGGGCCCAGGGCGGCACTCCGGAGCTGACTTAAGCGCATGACTCAGCTTCCCGGCAGAA
>PVIJ01018740.1:0-25553 GCA_004024925.1 Scalopus aquaticus
CATTAAAAATACAGGCAACAACAAATGCTGGAAAGGATGTGGAGAAAAAGGAACTCTTCTACACTGCTGGTGGGAATGTGAACTGGTCCAACCACTATGGAAAGCTGTATGGCGATTCCTCAAACTGCTAAACATGGAGCTTCCATACGACCCAGCAATCCCACTTTTGGGAATTTACCCAAAGGACACAAAAACACTATTCCGAAAGGATACATGCACCCGCATGTTCATTGCGGCACTGTTCACAATAGCAAAGGTATGGAAACAACCCAGATATCTAACATATGAATTATACTGGAGAATGCTCCATGTGCACCTGAGAATAATATGTATTCTCCCATTGGATGGATTGTCTAAAGTATAATTCAAGTTCAATGTTTCCTCATTGGTTTTATGTCTGGATGACATCTATTGTTGAATGTGGAGTGTTGAAGTACCACTCCATTCAAATATGTTAAAATTTTCTTAATGTGTTTAGGTGTTGTGATATTAGGTATCATGCATGTATGTTTACAATATTTATACCCTCTTGATTAACTGACAATTATCATTATATACTGACCTTTGTTTGTCGTTAGTTTTTTTAATCTTAATTTTTTGGGTTAAAATTTTGCTCTTTATATGTGCACATTACCCTCTCACTCTCCACCAAACTATCCATGCCAATAACCTATACCCGCCTCCCTTCTACCTGTTCCCTCTTGTAACCATTAAATTCTTTTTTCTCTTTTCATTAGTGCTTCCATTATATACCTTTTTCACTCCTTTTACTTTTTTTGTTGTTGTTTAATAGCACTTTTTAATTTTTATCATTATTTATGTCTTTTACATTACTGTGTATTTTCCGTAGGCTTCCCACCACCAATTCACCCATGAACCGTCACCACAGTTCCCTGTGCTCCCCTCTCCCCCATTCTGAGCCCCAATCCTCCCCCCTCTCTCACTGATTGTTGCTCTTTTATTTGGTTCCCCTATATTCCTGTTATAATTGAGACCATTCGATATTTTTCTTTTTCCTTTTGGCTTATTTTGCTGAGCATGATCCCTCAGTGAAACCATTAAAATCTTTAACTAATAATTTCAATATTTATCTCAATTGCATTGTTTTTGTCATTTATATCCTAGAGATGAATGAGAATATCTGATATCTGTCTTTCACTTTCTGACTTATTTCACTTAATATTATCTCCTTGAGATCCATCCACTTTGTCCCACAAGCCAGTATTTCACTTTTTTAAATAGCTAGGTAGTATGCCACTGAGTATATGTTCTACAGTTTCTTTATCAATTTGTCTGTTTGAGGACACTTAGTAGGTTATATGTCTTAGATATCGTAGATAGTGCTACTATAAACGTGTGTGTGTATGAAAACTTTAATTTTATATAGATATAAATATATCTACATAATTACAGATATCTACATAATTTTATGTAGATAAAGCTTTTCATATTATCTGTATAAATACCTAGTACAGGTGTTGATGGATCATATGAAATTCCATTTTTTATTTTCTTGAGGAATTTGTATATTGTTTTCCAAAGGCAATATACCAGCTTACATTCCCATCAACAGTGGATGAAAGTTGCTTTTTCACCACAATCTTGTCAACATTTGTTAATTCCATTCATTTTTATATGGGCCACTCTCACATGGTTGAGGTAGTATCTTGGTGTGGTTTTAATTTGCATTTGTCTTATAATAAGTGATGCTGAATTTTTAAAATATGCCTGTGGGCCATAGGGAATTCTTCATTAGAGCAGTGTCTATTGAGGGTCTTTGCTCATGTTTTGATTGGGTCCTTTGTTTCTTTGTTGTTGGACTGTGTACATATTTGTAAATTATGGATTTTACTCCTTTCAGAAGTATTTTTTACAGATTTTTTTTTTTGGCCATTCTGTAGGTTATCTTTTTTTTGTGATGGTTTCTTTTAGGGAAAAAAAGCTTTTAAGTTTGCTATAGTCCTACTTTTTTACTTTTGCTTTTGTTTCCTTTGCTGTTGGGGTTGCATTACATCTTTGTGGTGGATGTCATGTAGTATTTCCCTTTTATTTTCTTTCAAGTAATTTATGGTTTCCATTCTTATGTCCAAATTTTTAATTCATTTTTTTGTACAGAGTTAAAAATGGGTTTTCCTTTATTATTTTTTCCAAGTGACTATCCATGTTTCACAGAATCATTTACTTCAAAGGCTATATTTTCTCTAGTATGGCCATAACTCCTTTGTCAAAGATTAACTTTTCATATTTATATGGATTTATCTCTAGGCTTTAAGTTCTGTTCCACTGGTCTGATTTCTGTTTTTGTTCCAATAACATATTGTTTTTTTTAAATATTTATTTATACATACAAGCTGGGGCCAGAGGCGTGGGGTGGCGAGAGTGTTCACCAGAGACAGAGTAGGGAGCAGAACAGGCAGATCAGAAATACACTGCTGAGGGGAGCAGTGGGCGAGGCAGGAGAGGTCTGCCGCGCCATGTGGGATTCTCCCCGGCTGGGCATCGAACTCGCATTGCACACTGCTGACAGCTCCACAGCGCAGCGCTCAACCGCTGCGCCACCAGGGAGGCCCACCATATTGTTTTGATTACTGTTGCTGTGTTATATTGTTTGAAGTGAGGAAGCATGATGTCTCCATTGTTATTTTCTCTCTAGGTTATTTTAGCTATTTAGGGCCTTTCATGGTTCTATAAATATTTGGTAATTGTCTTATTTCCTTAAAACTGTCATTGATATTTTGATAAGTATTGCTTAAATATGTAAATTACTTTGAGTTATATGGTCATTTTAATGATGTTACTTTTTCCTACCCATGAGCATGGGATATTTTTCCATTTCTTGGTGTCTTCTTTTATTTTCTTTAATGGAAATAGTTAAAACTAACGTAGTTTTCAACATTCAGGTTCTTCACCTTTTTTAAGTTTATTCCTTCATTAAGGAATAAACATTTCATTCTTTTTGATCTGATTATAAATGGAACCATATTCCTTATTTTCCTTTCTTCTGATACATTGTTTGCATATAGAAATTCCATTGATTTTTATGTATTGACTTTGTACTCTGCCACTTTACTGTATTCATTATTGTCTCTACAAGTTATTTTGTAGAAGCTTTTGTTTTCTCTAAGTACGTCACCTGTGAATAGTGACAGTTTCAATTATTCTTTTCTAATTTGGATCTCACTGATGGATTTTTCTTGCCTAATCGCTTCACCTAGGACTTCCAAAACTTTGCTGAATAACAGTGATGATAGTGGACGTCCCTGTATTTTTCCTGATTTTAGTGGCAATTCTTTCAGCTTTTTACCATTGAATATGATATTGGCTGTGGGTTTGTTATATATGGTGCTTATAATGTTTATATAGATTTCATTTGTTTCAAAGATTAGAGTTTTTATTAAAAATAGATGTTGGATGTTGTCTAATACTTTTTCAGCAACTACTGTCTTCCTTTTTGTTGATCTAATGGATGACATTGATTGATTTATGTATGTTGAACAAGGCTTGCATCCCTGGGGTGAAGCCTACTTGATTGTGGTAGACGATTCACTTCTTATGTCACTGTATTCAGTTTGTTAAGATTTTGTTGAGAAATTCTGCATTTATGATTATCAGAGCCATTAATCTATAATTTTCTTTTCTTGTACCATCTTTGTTTGGTTTTGGGGACAGGGTAATGTTGGCCTTATAGAATGTATTGGGGGATATTTACTCCCTCTTCAACTTTTTTTTATTTTTTTGCAGAGTGTGAGTAGGATCAGTATTGGAAATTCTTTACAGGTTTGGTAGAACTCACTGGTGAAGCCATCTTGTCCTGGGGTTTTATTCTTGGGGAGATATTTTATTACTATTTCAAATTCAGTACTTGTGATTGGACTGTTTAAGCTCTGTATTTCACTCTTGTTCAATCATGGGATGTATGAGACTAAGAATCTGTTCATGTCTTCTAGATTGTCCAATTTGTTTGCATAGAGACTTTTATAGTATGTTCTTATGATGCTGTATATTTCTGTTGAAATTTCACCTGTTTCATTTCAGATTCTACTGATATCGGTTTTCTCTCTTTTCTTCATAAGTGTAGATGAATTTAATTTTTCAAAGAACCAACTCATGGTTTCACTGATCTTTTGGACTTTTGTTTTATATTTCATTTTTTTTTCTGTTCTAATTTTTAATGTTAGCTTATTTTACTTTTTTAAATTATTTTAAGATTTATTTATTTATTCATACAAGCTGGGTACAAGCCAGAGGCATGGGGTGGCAAGAGGGTTCACCAGAGCCAGAGTGGAGAGCAGAACAGGCATATCGACGGAAACACACTGCTGAGGGGAGCAGTGGGCGAAGCAGGAGAGGTCTGCTGCCCCATGTGGTAATATCCCCAGCCAGTGTCAAGCTCGCGTCACCCCTGCCGACACCTCCACAGTGCAGCGCCTAACCATTGTGCCACCAGGGAAGCCCCCTAGATTTTTTTTAATCTCTTATGTGATTTCTTCATTGACCTAAAATTTTTTTCATAAAAAAATTTGTTTGAACTCCACATATTTTGGTTTGTTCCAGGAGCCTTCTCATGGTTAACATCTAGTTTTATAGTATTTTTGTCTGTGAAGATGCTTGATATAATTTCCATTTTCATATATTTTCTGAGACTTGTTTTATGTCCTAGTATATGACTTTTCTTGAAAATGTTCCATGTACACTGAAAAGGAAAGTGTATTCATTATTTTTTTTCCATATATCTCTTTGGTCTTTCTTCCTTCCTTCCTTCCTTCCTTCCTTCCTTCCTTCCTTCCTTCCTTCCTTCCTTCCTTCCTTCCTTCCTTCCTTCCTTCCTTCCTTCCTTCCCTCCCTCCCTCCCTCCCTCCCTCCCTCCCTCCCTTCCTTCCTTCCTTCCTTCTTTATATTTTACATCATTCTTCCTTTGCAAACTTGTTTTCTCCTTTCAGGTGTATGTTTGTTGCAGCACTTTTTACAATAGGTAAAATACAGAAATGTGTTCATTGCTTTAAAGATAAAAGACTATAAACGTCCAGTAAATTCATCTGACTTAATACTTTATTTAAGACCTGTTTCTTTGTTAAATTTTCTGTTTTTATTATCTGTCCCTCTTTTTATGTGGTGTATTGAAATCTCTGACAATGATTGCATTTTTGTTGATATATTGTTTTAAGTCGGTTAATAGTGACTTATCATTAGGTACTCCTAAGTATGGAACGTAAAAGTTAATAATAGTTATATCTTCTTGGTGAATTGTTTCCTTGATCATTATGTAGTGTCCCTCTTTGTAATTTGAAGTTTTAGCTTATTAGATATGAGAATAACATTTCCTGATTTACTCTTTTGTGTTATTAGCATGTATGACCTAATTCCTGCCTAATATTTTTAGTTTGTTTTTATCTTTCAGTTTTAAATGTGTCTTTTGTAAACAAAGTATTGATGGCTGGAATTTTTTTCACCCACACTATTAGTCTATGACTTTTTAGTGGAGAATCCAGGTCATTCACATTTAGGCTGATTATTTATATGAACTGTTTATTGTCAGTCATTTTGTTTTTGATTTTTTTGTTGTTGTTTCTTTTTTCCTTTGTTTTTTCTACTCTATCTGGATGAATATCTTTAGTATTTCTATCAATTCTTTGCTTTTTTGTGGTTATATATTCTGGATTTTTTGATTAGTGGTTACCACATGGGTTTTAGTTGAATTCATGTATTTTATGTCCTTATAAGCTGGTATTTTCTCTCTGACATTTAACTATATTGGCTCTACCCATTCCTTCTTCCCCCATAGTGTTTTATTGTTGACTCATACTATTTTTGTTCTTCTTACTAATGTTGTAGTGCTATTGACATTTTACTTAGGATTTTGTGCTTCAGTCTTTCTTTTCTTGTAAAAGAATACTTTTTAGTGTTACTTGAAGAGTAGGTCTGGTGTTGGCAAACCACTAGTTCTGTTTGTCTGAGAGAAAGTTTATTCCACCTTAATATTTAAATTATAAGTTTTCAGGATAGAGGATCCTTGGCTGGCAGTTCTTATACTTTAGGATTGTAAATATTTCTTTCCACTCTCTTCTTGCTTGGAAAGTGTCTGGGCTGAAATCTGGGAAAATACTAATTTAGGAGCCCTTTTATGTTAATCTTACCCTTACTTTTTGCAAATTTTTTTTTTTACCTTTGATTTTTCTTGTAGTTTGACAATGATATGTCTAGTTCTACATGTTTTTGCTTTTAAGAATTTAGGTGTTCTCCCTGCTTGCTGGACTTCCATATTTATTTCATTATGTAGGTTTGAAAAGTTATCAATTATTTTTTTGAATAAGGTTCCTGGTTTTATTTCTTTTTCTACCTTTTCTGGGAGCTTGATCAAGTTGCATTCTGTGCATAAGTTGTCTTTGCCTCCTATCACACTGTCACCTCAGAGAGCGGCAGCTTCGGGAGTGGCACAGGATAAGGAAAAGACTAAAGTCACGTGGAGCAATGAGAAGCCTAGAGGGGCTACACAGTGCAGTAATGTGCAGCCCTGATCCAAAGGCAGTCATGTATTTATTAGAATCAAGTATGTAGTGAATGCACATGCATGGATGTAAGCTACAGTGAAATGACCAAAAGCTATTGCCTGGGGAGAAGGGCTCCGTTGTTCCTGCTAGTCAAAGCATATTATGATCTCTGCTGCTGTTTTCAGCAGATACTGGTTTCCCAGTATGTTCCTCATATTAGGAATTTTATCTTTGGTGGGAGGCCTCCGCCCTGACTGTATGCCTAGTTGACCAACAAGAACTCTGGGTACCAAGAAAATAGGCCCAATAACTAGGAGGGCTGGTGATCTCACATCTCTCCCTTTCTTATTATTTAAGCTTGAACTCTGGATAAGTGTCTGGTGGAGAGACAGGTAACAGCTGGTACTGGGAAATTTACAAGAAGGTCAGCATAGTTTCAGCGTGAAGAGTTCTCTGAAACAGGAGGCACAAGGCTTTTAGAACTAGAAGAAAAAGTAATGAAAATAAGAGCATATACCAAACAAAATCCAAATTCTAACACTGAGACCTGAGAACCAGTTTGTTGGATTTAGCCAGTGGGATAGACCATTTAGATGGTTTAAGGTGGAATTGTTTGCCTCTTGTTGGAGTTGAGCCATTTGTTACTGAAGTTTGTTTCTTAAGTTTAGACTAATGATCATGGAAGCTCCATGAAGCACTTATGGATGTCTTCCCAAAAGGAAGTGGTATTAAAAGGAAGGGGAGTAATGCACATTGAGTGGTACTTGGTATCACAAGTAAGTTTGGTGTGTGTCCAGAGGACACCCTGCAACACACACCTCTGGCCTACACCCCAGGTCCTGTATGCATAAATACATAAATCTTTGGAAAAAATTCCCACCACCAGTTCACCCATGAACTATCCCTTCCCTCGCATACCATTTCATTTATTTTTTTTATTATTTGTAATTTTAGATTATTGTATATTCCCCGTTGGTTACCCACCATTGATTCACCAGTGAACCATCACCATAGTCCCTTGTGCTGTTTTCTTCCCCGTTTCAAGTCCTTATTCTCTGCCCCCCTCACCTAATGTCTCTCTTATTTTGTTCCCTATATTCCTGCTATACACGAAATCATTCGATATTTCCCTTTTTCCTTCTGGCTTATTTCACTGAGCATGATCCCTTCTAGCTCCATCCATGTTGCTGCGAATTGCATGTGTTTATTTTTTTTGATCGCTGAATATTGTTCCATTGTGTGTATGTACCACATCTTCTTGATCCAGTCATCTATTTTTTGGCATCTGGGTTGTTTCCATATCTTAGCTATTATAAACAGTGCTGTAATAAACATAGGGGTGCAGATATCCTTTTGGATTAGTGTTTTTGTGTCCTTTGGGTAGATTCCCAGAAGTGGTATTACTAGGTCATATGAAAGCGCCATTTTTAGCAGTTTGAGAAACCACCACACAGCTTTCCATAGTGGTTGGACCAGTTTGCATTGCCACTAGCAGTAAAAGAGAGTTCTTTTTTCTCCACATCCTTGCCAACATTTGTTGTTGCCTGTTTTTTTAATGTGTGCCATTATCACTGCTGTGAGTGATGTCTCATTGTGGTTTTGATTTGCATTTCCCTGATTATAAGTAATGTTGAACATTTTTTCATATACCTGTTTGCCATTTGCATTTCCTCTTTGGAGAAGTAACTTTTTAGCTCTTCTGCCCATTTTTTGACTGGATTGTTGACTTTGATTTATTGAGTCATGTGAGCTCTTTGTAGATTTTTGTCATCAGTCCACTACCGATTGTATTGTGTATAAAAGTTTTCTCCCATTCAGTCAAGTGTCTATTTGTTTTGTTTAAAGTCTCTTTTGCTTTACAGAAGCTTTTTAGTTTGATGTAATCCCAGCTGATTATCTTTTCCTTCACTTCACAATTTAGAGGATGTGTCTTTAAAGATTTTACTGAGATGTATGTTGTGTAGTGTTTTGCCTATGTTTTCTTCCATATATTTCATGGTTTCAGGTCTTACGTTCAGGTCATTATCTGGCTTCAGTAAGTTTTTGTACATGGTATGAGGTAGTAGTCTAGCCTCATTTTTTGCAAGTAGCAGTCCAGTTTTCCCAGCACCATTTATTAAACAAACTGGCTTTTTTTCCATTGCATATTCTTTGCACTTTCGTCAAAGATTAATTGTCCATAGATATGTCGATTTATTTCTGGGTTTTCTATCCGATTCTATTGGTCTCTGTGTTTGCTTTTGTTCCAATACTATGCTGTTTTAATTACTGTGGCTTTGCAGTATAGTTTGGAATCAGGGAGTGTAATACCTCCATTTTCTTTCTTTTTTCTTTTTTTGTGAGGAAAGAATTAGTGATTCTTTTGTGTGTGTGTGTGTGTGTGTGGTTCCATATGAATTTCATCAATATTTTTTTCCATTTCTTTAAAGAAAGTTATTGAAATTTTTATCAGTATAGCATTGAATCTGTAAATTGCTTTTGGTAGGATGGCCATTTAGATAATGTTAATTCCTCCAATCCATGATCAGGGGATGTCTTTCCATTTCTTTGTGTTCTCTTCTATTTCTTTTAGCAGAGTCTTATAGTTTTATTTGTATAAACCCTTCACCTCTTTTGTTATGTTTATTCCCAGTTATCCCAGGTATTTGATTTTTTTTGTTTCAATTATAAAGAGGATGGATTTGTTAATTTTTTCTTCTTCAGATTGGGTGTTTGTATTAAGGAAGGCTACTGATATTTGTGTGTTGATTTTGTATCCTGCTACTTTAGTAAACTGCTCTATAATTTTGATTAGTTTTTCTATGGAGCTTTTAGGATACTCTATGTATATTGTCATGTCGTCTGGAAATAGTGATAGCTTTATTTCTTCTTTCCTTATTTGGATTCTTTGTATATCTTTTCCTTGTCTTATTGTTCTGGCTAGGACTTGTAGTATTATGTTGAAAAGTAATGGTGAGAGTGGACATCCTTGTCAGGTTCCTAATCTTAAGGGAAAGGCTTTCAGCTTCTCACTGTTGAGGATAATATTGACTGTGGGCTTGTCGTATATGGCTTTTATTTATGTTTATGTTTCTTCTATCTCAAGGCTTTCAAGGGCCTTCATCATAAATGGATTTTGAATGTTGTTGAATGCTTTCTCAGCATCTATTGATATGATCATATGGTTTTTATTTTTCTTTTTGTTGATGTTTTGGTTTACATTAATTAATTTTCAGATGTTGAACCATTCTTGTGTCCCCAGAATAAATCCCACTTGGTCGCGGTGTATTATCTTTTTGATATAATGTTGGATCCTCTTGGCAAAGATTTTGTTGAATATTTTTGTATCAGTGTCCATTAGAGAGATTGGTATGTAGTTCTCTTTTTTTGTGTTGTCCTTCTTTGGTTTTGGTTAGTGTGATGTCCGCTTCATAGAACATATTTGGTAGTATTCCTTTCTTTTTGATTTTTTGAAAGATTTTGTATAAGATAAGGACTAATTTGTTTTTGAACGTTTGGTTGAATTCAATTGTGAAACCATCTGGTCCTGGGCTTTTATTTTGGGAAAGGTTTTGATTACTGCTTCAATTTCACTGCTTGCAATTGGTCTGTTTAGGTGTTCTGTATCTTCTTTATCTAATTTTGGGTGATTGTATAGTTTTAGGAATTTGCCCATTTCTTCTAAGTTATTGAACTTGTTTGCATATAGCTGTTCATAATAATTTCTGATTATTCTTTTGAATCTGCTCTGTCTGTTGTAATTTTTCCTCTTTCACATCTCATCCTATTTATTTGTGTTTTCTCATGTTTTTTCTTTGTAAGCCTGGATTGAGGTTTCTCTATTTTGTTTATCTTTTCACATAATCGGCTTTTGGTTTTGTTGATCTTTTGGATTTTTTAAAATTTCCATTCCATTTATTTCTGCTTTGATTTTTATTATTTCCTTTTGTTACAGGACAGGAAGAGGGGCACTCCTGGAAACCCGAAACCTGCCCAATCTAAATGGGTAACCAGGACTATAAGGAAACTAAATAGGAGAGAGACAATCAGCAGGGGAGGGGGAGGCGGGGGGAGGGAAGGAAAAGGGCATAAAATGGAATAGAAAAGAACACAAGGGACCATGGAGATGGATCACGGGTGAATTGGTGGTGGGCTACCCAAGGGGAATACAAAATGTAAAAGACATAAATAACAATAAAAATATATATTAAAAAAATATAGGTAATGCCATCTACTGCATAAATACAAAACATATAAATCCTCTTGTGGAAACAAACTTTAATAGAATTAGATAAGACAAAGAATATGGTTTCTAAATCAAGCACCTAAAATTATCCAGCCCTTCATGGGTAAACATCCACTCAAATGGGATTGGCCCAAAGCAAGGCCTGAAAACCTGCCACAAGTCTGGAACACATTTTGGCAGGGACCCATAGAAAAGGGTCAGAAATAGCCAAAAATTCTGGGAGGAACTAAAACACCTTTCAGCAGGGACCCATACAAAAACGTCAGAAACAACCAGACAGAACTGTGAGGGAAAGAGCAAAATCAAAATCAAGATCAGTGTTGCCATCAGGCCTCCCTGGTGGTGCAGCGGTTAAGCACTGCGCTGAGGAGCTGTCAGCAGCTGCGACACGAGTTCGGCACCCAGCCAGGGAGATTCCCACATGGCGTGGCAGACCTCTCCTGCCTTGCCTGCTGCTCCCCTCAGCAGTGTCTTTCCATCGATCTGCCTGTCCTGCTCCCCACTCTGTCTCTGGTGAACCCTCCTGCTGCCCCATGCCTCTGTTCTGCACCCCAGCTTGTATGCATAAATAAACAAATCTTTCAAAAAAATCAGCGTTGCCATCGTTTACTTCCCCATGGGTCTCTCACCCACATCTGTGTAACTTATTTGCATTTCTCTCTACTCTTTGTGCCTCTTCTGGCTCTCCATCCTTCTTCCTTCTTTCTTTTATCTCCTCTGTGTCTTCTTGCCCCTTCTCTCTTCTCCAGCTTCTAATCTCTGCTGCTCAGCTCTACCTTCCCTTGGGTGGAGCAGTGAACCTGGAACACACCTTTTTTCCTGGGGAACATCCTGTTACATTTCCTCTATTTAATTTTTATTTCACCATATCCATGGTGGCACAGATTTCAGGGTGTAGCTTTAATAGACAGTTTTTTCTCATGGTTTATCAGTCCATGTCAAAAGGAAAAAATAAATCCAGAGACATTAGCCAAAACAAAGCAGCAAATATATCAAAATTCAGGAAAATATTTAAAATGGTTCAACGTATGTAAAAACAAGTTCTCTTCACCTTGATCCTAATATTATCCAATAGTGCAGCAAAATGCTTGCTAACTGAATCTACCGTCAGACCATTTTTCCTATTTTTTGCACAATATCACTGGGCAGCAATTTTACCTAGCTATGTTGGAATACTCTATGTAGGATCAGAATGAACTCTTGACATCCAGTCTGTGCAGTCTTCAGGAACAAAATCAGTTTCACCATACTTCACCTGGGGTTTCCTCTTCTCGAGGTTACCAGGGTTGTCCAGTCCTGCCAATGGAGGCAAGTTTCCTCACCTTCTTTTGAGGTCTCTGGAACCCTACAAACAAAGCAACAGATTCTCCTCTTCTTGATTCAGTTCAAATTTGACTTCCTGGAAGAATTTCAATCAAAGCTGTATGATGAAACACGTTTCCAATTTATTCAGTTTAGAAGACAAAATTCCAAAATGAAATTATGCATAAATAGACTTTACCATGAGTAGTAAAAATTACTACCACCATTTTTAATACTATATTGGTATCAGGGGAGATAAAATGCAAAAACAAGATAGCTCTGCTTAAAAAAAATGAAATATCGCTGCAAATTTCAGTTAGTCAAAACAAGAAAACTTTGGGTCAAAGCAAAAATTATCAAAAATCAGGTTTATCTCCAACAGTCTATTTAGTCCCTTGGAAATATTTTACTGTCAAAAGTTCCATCATTTGGGATTACTTGAGATTTTTCCCCATTTTTTTAAAACAATTTTTTTCAGAAACATTTTCTGCAGATATCAGACCATTTGAGTATACAGTACTGCAAGACAACAATCAAAAATTGACAAGTCACATACCTATCGGGTACTGAAAGGTTTTGTAAGTTTCAGAAAATCATCATTAACATTTTTTTCATTCATGCCAAAGTTTTACCTATTTTTTTTCTTTATTTCTATAGGGGCCCTCTAAACCAATTTTACAACTTCTAGAAACCAAGACATTTAGGCACAAGGAAAAGACATACAGACATACAAATATAGACACACAGAACTCTTAGTTATGCCACGTGGGATATTTTATACAACTGCAGGTTTTCTCCATAGGCTCAGAAAAAAACTTAAATTCCAAAAAAATGTGGAGTGTTGCTGGTAGAAATCACTGGTTTCAGTTGTCATTCTACAAACCTAAGACTTTGGAAACAGGAAGAAAAGTTTTCATTAATTACAAAAGAGTTACACAGTCTTGTTCAATTTAGGGGTTTAAGCCTTCCCATTAGGAGTCAATCCTGGGGTATCCAATACAGCAACTGAAAGAGCAAAATAAACAGTTAACTTTTAAACAAAAGGAGTCATCTTATGTTAGCCATCAAGCATGAAATCCTTGGGTATCCTGGAACAGAACCTGAAAGAGAAAAATCAAAATATCAGCAGTTAACTTCCAATTAAAAGAAGTCATCTTCTTACTCCTGTTAGCCACTCTGGGACAGAAGCTGAAAGAGTAGATTCAATATCAAACTACAGATTACACCTCTGCCACACTAGGGAGGAACAACAACAATACAGGAATGAAAACCTGGTACAGTTACATTATACACCAAATAGTGCTTTCCACAGCAGACATTGCTCAGTAGGAAGCAAAATCTTAGGATATTGTCTTACACCAGTAATCAAACAATCCAGAATTCAAATGGCAAACATGCCCAAAACAAATTGTGTAGAAAATTCACAGCAGCAAATGTTTTCTGATTCAGACTAAATCCATTTTTTCTGATCCAGACCTTACAAAACTCAAGTAATCTCCAAGAATCCATTATGGCTACAAGCAATTACCAGTTACTGCTCAAGGCTTTTTATACCCAGGTATACATTTGCTAATTTAAACACCACTGTTCCATTATTGGCTTGCAAAAACTTAAGGCAGAGATCAAGGAATGGTCAAAGATCAGGGAATGGTCAAAATCAAAACTAAAGTCAAAATAAATCAGTGAAGAACCACTATTGGCTTTAGAAATGCTTATGAGATTTGTGAAACAGCAGAGATTACAAACTAAGATCCAAAATCCCAGAACTCAACTTTAGCTAAAAAATAAGATGCCATAAACAGCAAAAATCTTAGGAGGAGCCAAAAGAACAAAAACTGAGTTTCAGAGAGGCGTACAAAATGGCTTCAGATGCCATCTTTGATCTGGCCACATGGTTCAACTTACTACCATCTTTTGAGTAACGCTACTACAAAAAACAATTTCCATGAAATCAAACCTTTTAGCAAGTGATTACAAACAAATTACACACAGAGTTTCCACAAGGCCCAAGACAGCATTTTTTAACAGCAAATCTACACATATCTGAAACAAACAAACTAGAGAAACAAAAATTACATTTGCGCTTATGGTAGCCAGTGCCACGGGGAAGCCAACATTCCCCATGGGGCTGACTAAACATGGATGGCTCAAATCCATGCTGGTTCACCAAATCTGTCACAGGCAAGGAGAGGGGCACCCCAGAACCCCAAATCAGCCTAATCTAAAGGTTTCTGCCACCCACCACATCAATATAAAACATACAAGACCTTTAGTGGAAAGAAACTTTAATAAAATTAGAAAAGACAGAGAAGACGAAGAATATAGTTTCTAAATCAAGCACCTAAAATTACCCAACCCTCATGGGTAAACATCCACCCAAATGGGATTGGCCCAAAGCAAGACCCGAAAACCTGCCACATGTCTAAAACACCTTTTGACAGGGACCCATAGAAAAGGGTCAGAAACAGTCAAACAATTTTGGAAGTAACTAAAACCCTTTCAGCAGGGACCCATACAAAAGGGTCAGAAACAGGCAGACAGATTTGTGAGGAAAAAAGGAAAATCAAAATCAAGATCAGCATTGCCATTGTTTACCTCCCCACAGGTCTCTCACCCACATCTGTTTCAACCAGTCCAGGCCAGTGTAGCTTATTTACATGTCTCCCTGCTCTTTGTGCCTCTTCTGGCTCTCCATCCTTCTTCCTTCTTTCTTATATCGCCTCTGTGTCTTCTTGCTCCTCTCTTCTCCAGCTTCTTATCTCTCCTGCTCAGCTCTACCCTCCCTTTGGTGGGGCAGAGAACCTGGAACACACTCTTTTTCCTGGGGACCATCCTGTTACACTTTCTTATACCGGCTTTTGTTTGTTTTTTTTTTGTTGTTGTTGTTCACTTTCTAATTCTTTGACATAGGAGATTAGGTTATTTTGAGTTGTTTCTTGTTTCTTGATGTGAGCTTGTATTGCTATATATTTTCCTCTTACTACTGCTTTTACTGTGTCCCAAACATTCTGGAAATTTGTGTCTTCTTTTCTTTCATTTCTAGGTATTTTTTTAATTTCTTCTTTGATCTCCTCATTAATCCTGTGGTCTTCCAGTAGTGTGGATTTCAATCTCCATGAAGCAGGAAGGTTTCTTTTTTTCTTTTCCTGGCTTAATCTCATTTGATACCTTTATTTTTGGAGGATAGTTGGTATGATTTTGATCTTAGTGTATCTGTTGAGGTTTGTTTTGGGACCCAGTATGTGATCCATCCTGGAGTATGATCCGTGTGCACTTGAGAAAATATGTGTATTCAGAATTTTTGGGGTGTAGTGTCTTATAGATACCTGTTAAGCCCATAGGGTCTAGGTCCTTATTTAGAGCTTTAGTGTCCGTGTTTATTTTTTTTGTCTCGTTGATCTGCCCACTGGTGAGAGTGGGGTATTGAAGTCTCCTATTATATATGTATTTTCTCTAATGTCTGTTTTCAAAGATGATAATAATTGTCTGATACATTATGGTGCTCCTTCATTTGGGGAGTATATGTTGGTGAGTGTTATAGCTTCCTGCTATAACACTCTTTTATAACACTCTTCCCCTTTATCATGATGTAGTGCCCATCTATGTCTCTTTTTACCTTTTTCACTTTGAAGTCTATTTTATCTGATATAAGTTTAGCTGTCCCTGCCTTCTTTTTGGGTCCATTTGCTTGTAAGATTGTTTTCCAGCCTTTTACTTTCAATCTATCTTTATCATTGATAGTTAAATGTGTTTCCTGGAGACAGCAGAAGGTTGGGTTCTGTTTTTGGATCCATCCTGCTACTCTGTGTCTTTTTACTGTTGTGTTTAGTCCATTTACATTTAGAGTTAATATTCATATATTGGCATCTATATTTTCCATTTTGCTTGTGTTCTTGTTTTTTTCTTTGTCTTATTCTGATCTTCTTTTTCATTCCTCTGTTGATTTTGGCTTTATGACTTCTTGTAGTATTTTTTGGAGTGGGTGTTTAGTCATGACAAATTTCTGGAGTTTCTGTTTTTCTGAGAAGATACTTATTTTTTCTTATAGACAAAGGTGAGCTTTGCTGGCTAAAGTATTCTTGATTGGCATTTGTTGTCTAGGAGTTTGTGGAACATGCCCCTCCCTTCTCTTCTTGCCTGCAGTGTTTCTTCAGAGAAGTCTGATGTCAGCCTGATTGGTTTTCCTTATAAGTTATCTGTTCCCTCCCTCTTGTCAGCCTCAATATTTTTTCCTTATCTTGGATCATGTGATTTTTACTATTATGTGCCTTGTTGTAGTTTTTCTATCATCGTGGTAAGTTGGAGTTCTTGCTTCTTGTATCTCTATTTTCATCTCCGTCTTCATACTTGGGAAGTTCTCTTTTACCACCTCCTTAAATAGTTTCTCTGTTCCTTGTACCCTATCCTCTCCTTCTGAGATTCCTATAACTCTTATATTTCCTTTCCTCATGGTGTCACATAGTTCTTGACGTGCTTCTTCATACTTTTCCCTTCGTGCTTCCATTTCCTTTTCTTTTTTGGATCTTTTTATATCTGTATCTTCAATATTACTGATTCGTTCTTCCATTTCATATAATCTGTTTTCTTTGCTTTTCTCAGAGTTGTCCATTAAACTTTTATTCTTCTTTAGAGTCCCAATTTCTTTCCTCAGTTCGATAATTACACTGGTCAACTGTGAGATGGTTACTGACTTTAAAAGGCCATAATCTGTAGTATCTTGGTGTGCTGAACATAAATATAACCCTGAAAAATTTTTATTAGCTCTCATTTTGAAGATATTTCATATAATCCATTTTATATGTTTCACCATACAAATTTATCCAGTAGGACTGCAACAACATCCTAAATCAGCCTAGAGTGATGTAATAATGCATCGCATTGCATAATACCATCATGCACACATCATCCAGAGTTGATTGCATCATTTTCTGATGCAATGCAATATTACTGCCAGGGAGCCACTGAAATAAGTTGACATCAGCAGTGCGCTATATAAAGCCCTGTCGGAAAGTTTGAGCATTGAAAATATTTCAGACTCTGTGCGAGACAGTTTAAGCTCTTGTTCCATAGAACTGTTATCATTTTATCCATTTAGGCTCAGTAGAGAATAATAATGTCTCGAAAGTGCATTAATAGTGTGGACAATTTCTGCTCTATTCGTGGGGAAGTGACATTTGCCAACCAGAAGAAAAGTATCACTTCTCAAGTGAAGAAGGCTTATCATCTTGACTTCAGATGCAAGGTTGGTGACCAAGACAAGCCGTGGACCCTGCATATATGCTGTGCCCCATGTACAATACAGTTTTTACAGTGGTTAAATGGCAAAAGACCATCAATGCTGTTTGCAGTCCTCATGGTGTGGAGAGAACCAAGCAACCATATAAAAGAGTGTTACTTCTGCTTGGTTCCTCCTCTTTCTGGTGGAATAACGAAGCAAAAGAAGTCGAGAATAGTCTGTCCAAACATTCCGTCTTCATTGCGACCTGTTCCACATGGTGAGGGACTTCTTATTCCAGAACCTCCAGCAGAACATTCTCGTGATTTATTTGATGAGAACAAGGGTGAGCCAACCTGTTCTTCTCCTGTTCCAGCAGCATGCAGTGATACAGGTTTTCACTGTGGTGCATCATCAACCCCACAGAGACTAACATAGGAAGATCTCAATGACCTGGTTCATGATTTGGACTTATTCAAGAACAAGGCAGAATTGCTAGGATCAAGACTCCAACAATGGAATTCTCTAGAAGACGATGTCACAATTACTTTATATCAAAAGTGCCACCAGCAGTTGGAGCCTTTCTTTAGAAAGGAAAGTACTCTGGTATTCTGTTCCAATATTGAGGGCCTCATGAATGCCTTAGAAATCACTCATGACCCCCAAGAATGGATACTATTTCTAGACTCTTCGAAATGGAATCTTAAGGTTGTGCTTTTGCACAATGGAAAACATCTTCTATCTGTTCTATTCCTGAACAGCTGTACAAGAGACAAGCGAAGAAATGTAAGAAGTAGTCCATGAGTTGATTTTTTACAGGTATTAACCATAGGCCTATTACTATTGGCATACATTTTGTGATGTAAACATCAATTTATTGCAGATTACCAGAAAAACTAGAGCCAAAATTAGAATTTGACTGTCATATTCATGTTGAGCACATACAAATTGATAGAAAATGACTAATTTTATTTCAGTAACATGACTTTTGTAAAAAATTTGTTGACCAGTGTAATAAAACTCAACTGCAAGCACATGCACAAAAAAATAATGAAGGGTTTATTTACAGATGGAGGGGAAATGAAGAAATTAATAACTAAGGGAAAAAGAGACAGAGATCAATTGGCAATCTTACCTCTTTTGCTGAACTGGAATACCCAGTGGCATGCTGTAGCCCAACAAGAAACCAAAGGCCCACCAGTATGGTTATATACCAAACCTGGCTGCTGAACTCCACCCCTCAGTTCCCAGTAATCCTCTCTTCAGTGATGATGACATTAAGGGATCTGTAGTCCTTCGTGTCTTTGATCCCTTTGGTCTGAGATCGGGGTGGGGTCCCTAAACCTATTTGTGTAGTTTGCTCAGGATGTCCTTTTCCCCCCAATGTTAGGACTAGAATTTTAAATTTATTGCAGAGTTCCAAATGTAACAATCCTACATACCAAGTTTCTTCTTAGGCAAGCACTAGATATATTGATAAAAGCAAGAAAAATTAGAGAGACTTAATATCATATACATTTTTTGTACACATGTGAGAATCCTAGCAACCCATCCATGTGGCTTTAGATGCCATCTTGACTTTTTTTTAGCTAGGACAAGGAGGGAAAAAGAAATTAAGGTTTTTACCTGGGAACAAAGGTATTTCTCCTCCAAGAAGAAAAGATAAGTGGATTGGTCTTTATAGAAGAGAACTTTATCAAGAGAAGTTTAAGTATAAATATTAACATTCAAATTTATCTTTGTTAACAAAGATTACTTTAATCTACTTTTACTGAATACCATGAGCTTTCTTTTTCAAGAAAATATATTTAAACATAGAATGAAGTATCAGTACTCAATATTATAAACTTAAGGCATGTATGCTTTAAATTAAACCATAAAATTTTGAAGTAGTCAATGTTTACCAAAATTCTACTTATAGATTATAATGTCAAAGTTTGGAATTTTTCTATAGGTGCCATTTATAGTTAATCCTCTAGAGGTAAAAGGCAAGTACAGACACAGAGATCTCTTGATTTGCATTTAAGATTTTGGCAAGTCTATTAATTTTAAGAATTAATTATATTACCAATATTTATGAAGACTCTAAGAACTTTTATTAATTTAGCTTCTAAGTTTTTACTAATTTCTTCAGATAAGAAAACTTTCCATAACTTTGTATAATTAAGACATGGTCCTTTGGTTTTACTTTGTTTCTGTTCTATCTCACTGAGACCAAGCACATTTATAGACAAAAGAACACTTTGCATGGACCATGCATAGGGAAAACAGGAGAAAAGAGATTAAGATCTTATTTTGCAGTTTTTCTGCTCCTAAATTCTTATCAGAAATCTAAGGTTTGGAATTAACTCACAGAAAGCTATATTTCATACTCTATAGTATTTACCAGGTTAATTAGTTTTAACCAAAAACTTAACTTTTTACAAGCCCAATAAGCAATTTAGAAAATTTTACTCAACCAAATAGCATCCTGTAGAAAAACACAGGGAGCTAATTTTTTTTTACCCATGAAACAGACTAAAACAGTATCACAATGTGGACAAAAAGAGAGTCAAGTTCCCCCCACAGCTGAGAGGTAACAGAGACATGCCAATAATCTCAGCACTAGGGCAAAGTTCAAGCAGTCGCTGTGCTGAAACCAGAGGCAGCCCCCACCACCAGCCAGGTTCAGTGGGTCCCTCACTTAGTCCCCAGCATTCCACCTTTTGCCAGATGTCTAGCTGGAGAAGGGTGTTACAGCTGAGCTGAGGATTCCATTTATTTATAGGCCAGATTTTAGTGCAATTTTTAAGAATGCAGGTCAAGGGTGAGTCCCCAAGGGACTCCCCTTCTCTGCAGCAACAAAGGAAAGTACTGGCAATGAACAGTGCAAAAATGAAACAGGGGCATCACTGCAGCTAAGTCAGAGGTTCTCAGTGGCAGAGTACTGAATGGACAATTCTATGGTCTGGGGTCATCCTTTCTGGAACTTGGAGTTCTAAGGATAGAAGACCCTACATTCCAGGGGCCTCCCATCTTTTGTGGGGTGCAGGAGTTGGCACCCCTGCTCCTCTCACCCCCACCACTCAGTTCACAAAATTGTGTTTCCTTCAATATCATATTTGGAGTAACAGTTATTGGCCCAATGAAATCCTTTGTGGCCTTTGGGACATTTTTGTCTGAGCTTGCCCAAATTATTTAGTTTTGAGTGGCAATCTTTAGAAAAATGGCTCTTTTGCCACAAGTAAAACATTTTGGAGACTGAATTTGTAAAGGTGCATTGCGGACCTGTGCCTTACGGATTTCTGTGCTAGCAATTTGATCAGGCTTTAATCATCTCTGCAATGTTATGGGCAGTAGCCCTTACGGGGGCAAGGGCTTTTTGACAATCTCATTTGCATTTTCATAGGCTAATTCTAACAGGAGAACATTTGCCACTTCTGTATTATCAATGTGTTTAGTAATAGCACTTTGAAGACGACCAATAAAATCCACATAAGGCTCAGTGGGGTGTTGTTTAATTGTGATAAATGAGCCTGAAGGGGCATTTGTTTCTGGGATTCTTCCCCATGCTTTAATGACAGCTTCTGAGGCTTGACAAAAGGTTTGTCTCTCTAAAAGAATTTGTTCCTGTGGTATAGCATAAAGACTTTCTCCTATAATCACATCCAAAGTTATGGCCTCACCTGCTATTTGATTAGCAGCCATTATCACCAAGGCAAAGTCATGAAATTCTTGGAACCTAGAACTATATTGTGCTGGAGTCAGTACAGTTTTTAAAAGTACTCTCCAATCCCAGGCAGTCATCTCATAGCTAGTTCTTATCGATTCTAACATACCCTTAGTAAAAGAGCTTTGAATTCCATTTCCATTGATGCTAATAGAAAACTCTTTAAAGATTGCAAAAGGCAATGTTTCATGTCTAAGGTCTCTGTTTGCCCTTCTCAAAACTGGGAATGAATAAAGCATTTCTCCTTTATGCCATCTCTTATTGAAACATTTCTCCATTATGGGCTAATAACCAGAAAGGAATGATGGAGGGGGCTGAGGCAGAGGAATCTGAGGTGGTTCAGGCAGAATCGAGGGAGGGGTAGGAGAGAAGGGAAAGGTGGTTGAGGAAGTTGTTGAAGCAGGAGATTTTTTAGGAGAACATGGAAGAGTAGGGTTTTTTTTGGAATGTTCTCAGAGGGAAGGGGGATTTTATGTCCCTGAACTAGCTTGAGTGCTACACAGCACAGATTACAAGTGATGAGATGAAAGACCTTTCCCAGTTCTGCTGCTTGCCGTAGGCATTATCCTACCTTTTCCCAATCATTTAAATCCAAGATTCCTTCCCTAAGATACCAGGGGCAACTCTTTCTGACGTCACAAAGAGATCTTCTAACTGCCACTTTGTTACCTTGTAGCATTGTGACAGAATTCATCAGGGAAGCAGGCATCACTCAGGAGGAGGGAAGGGCTTTTATTCCAGCAGGCCCAGAGGAGATCTTTCTCCAAAGTCTGGGCCCTGAACAACTGGGTAACAGAGTATTTATTACATAAAGCAAGGGATACAATTAGCTGGGATGCATGTATCAGGTGTGTGGCCTTGGGAGTGCTTATCAGTTGAAACTTTCAGTCTGTATTTCAGTTCAATCATCATTTCAGTCTAATCAGCAGGTCAGCATGACATTTTCCACTTAGTTTCCCCCCTTTTAATTTTTACTCCACCATATGTATGGTGGCAAAGATCACAGCGTGCAGCTTTTGAAGACAGTTTTTTTTTTCTTTTTGGTTTCAGTGTGTGTAAGAGAAACTATAGTCAATCACCAGGCATTGTCCAGTATATTGTTTGCTTTTTGTTCTCCTGGACTTTATGACCTTTTCTCTGGAGTATATTTTGGTTAGAACTTTTTAGAATTTACTGTCCTTATCTCAGAAGCCTTTGTAACTCTCCCAAAGTCTCTGCCTGCATGCACTGTCCCTGAAGCTGCTTACTTAACTATAACTTGACATGGGACTCATTTTCCCTCTATGGATGGAGCCCTTAACTGGTATTAGGACAAAGGGCATCCATCTGATAAGTAACTGCTTCCTGCTGAAAATGGGCTAAGTGGGGAAGTAGTCAGGGCTCCACCACAATGTGACGATCTAAGGGGCTTTGCAAGAAGGACAGTGGAAGCATCATATCAAGCTCCATCTGAAGGACCACTTGAAGTATGCTGTTTTTTTAGGCAAGAGAAGATGATTCTAATGAATATGTTGAGGATACAGGGCCCAAACAAGAGAATAATAAAGAAAATTAGTGAGGGAACAAGAAAGGGGAACAAGACAGAAGTTGGTTTTCTATAGAGGCAAAGATTAACTGATTAATTGTAGCCAACTAAACCCTTGTCTTGCCTGTCTTTTAAGGTCATCTATAATACAGATATTTTTTAATACCTCCAGTTTTTCTTTTACCTCATTAGAAGTATTAATAAAAAAATACTGTTTTATTAAAGTGTCCTGGATCAGGCTAGCTCAGGTTAGTCATCAGTAAGGACAGTCTAAAGAATTGGAGAAAGGCAGAGTAAGTGATCCCTTATTCACCAAGAAGGTGATTAATTTTTTGTCTGCCACTTTTAGGGTCACCCTAGGCTTCTCTCACCTCTGGGATTCTTTAGAAAACATCTTTTTTTTTCTCTGTACCTGTTTCTTCATGGTCAGAGGCAGCTGACGGTCAAGCCTGTCCTCCCATCTTGGTCTATGATTTGAGCTGACCCCTTCTCTCTCTCTCTCTCGGAGAATGGATCAGTGCCTCTTCCAGTGCCCTGTGCAATGGCACTGAGAGTATGACCCTGGGGAGAGCTTCTTCAGACACTCATAGCTGAGGTGTCCTGGTTGCTGGCAGCAGAAGCAGGCTGGCAGCCCATAAACAGGTTGAGGTCCCAAATGCCCTGGGGCACATGAGGCCTCGGGTGACTCTGAGGTGACAGGGTACCAGCAATAGCAACTCCCATATACTGAGCCCTTCTCTTGTCCTTCTCCCTTTCTGTTTTTTTCAGCCTGACTAGTCTCCTCCCTGCCAATGTAGTCCTTCAAGGTTGTGTCTAGTCTCTGGAGTTAATGAAATAAAGTACTAGAATGGCTTGTCCTTCAACAGTTTATAGCAAATCATTGAAACACATAATTTTGTTTTCCTAAGATCCCTCTCTCAGAACTTTAACTTCACTTTTGCTTTTTTACTTTTACTTTCTTAAAATTTCTCTCTCAGACCTACTTGCTTTTGCATTCAGACCTACTTTTGCTTTGCCTTCAGACCTTTAAGACTTTCCTTTGCTTTCTTAAAATTTCTTTTCCTCCCTCTCTCAGACCATTGACACTTGTTTTAACACTTTTTTTACTTTACTGTCTGGACCTTTAAAATATCCATTTACAATACATTTTTTAAACATATACTTCACTTTATTTACATTTATTACATCCTCCATTTTTTAGTAAGACATTGTAATAGCTGTTATGTTATTATTTCTTTGGACTAGATTACTTAGATGTAAACAAGTTTTGGAAAGAAAATCATTTTCTTTTAGTAATGTGACATCAAAAATTTAGTTTCTTTACAATGAGGAGCAAAAAGAAAACCTGAAAGTTTCACTTGCAGCTTTAGTTTCTTTTAGTACTGGAATTCCAAACTGCAGGGTTGTTAATGGAACAGTTCCATAGATCAGGATTTTTCTAGGTTGGCGAAAAATTGAATAAGCAGTAGGTAGATTGATAAAAGCAAGAAAAATCAGAGAGAGATTTTAATACCATGTGTTTTCATATATATATATGTGACTCAGTACAACTGAGTAAGAAAGACATTTAGGAAAGACAAAAGTTCTTTTTAAAGAGACAAGTGGGTTTATGTTCCTGAAAAAGAACTTAATTACAAAGCAAATTTATCTTTGTTGACATAGACCAGGTAAATTACTCTTTTTTTTCTGAATACCATAAGATTCCTTTTAAACACATTTAAACAGAGTAAAGTATTAATACCCAACATTGTAACTTTAAGTCATGCATGCTTTGAATTGTATCATTAGATTTGAACTAGTTCTTGTTTACCAAAAATCCTGGATCGCAATCTCAAAATTTGTTTTTGTTAGAATTTATATAGGCGCCGTTTATAATTAACACTCTGAAGGTAAAAGACAAAGACAGACACAGAGATCTCTTTATTCTCATTTAAAATTTTGGCCATGTGAGGTGACGTCATCAACATGGCGGTAAAGGGAAGCTAGTATCAACTGTCCCAAAAGAAAAGCCGCCGATAAAGTGACATCAGCCAAACCCAGAGAAGATCCAGAAACGCTACATAAATCTAACACCCTCACGGGTGAGTAGAACTTGGAAAGAAGCTAAAAAGACTGACTAAGGAGAAGAAAGAACCACCACATCCCCTCTCCCCTCCCCTCAACACAAAACCGGACCAGGAGACCAAGACGAGAGGCACCTGAGGAAACCCAGGAAAAAAAAAAAAAGGTGGGCAGAGGCGTTTTCCCGGGCATGGCAGAGTGATAAAACCCGAGACTGACACCAGCAGTCCCTCCAGGTAGCACCAGAGCCCTGGAAAGGGCAGAGTGCACTGGAGAAGTTGGTGGGACACGGGACAAAGCCCTGGGCAGCCGCGGTGTGGCCCCTCCCCCCACCTCCATTACGGAGCCAGCACTCTAGCTCCTCTCTGGAACGGAACTCTGGGGTAGTGGTCTACCCACCCCTTCAGTGACACTATTGGTAGCTAACCACTGGAGGAAACGCGGGGGGGAAAAAGAAACTCCCAGCTACAGGTGCGGGAGAAACAGGACTTGGACCGCACGCCATAGAATCTTTCTGTCCTGTCCCGTGCAAGAGAGCGAGAGCTCCCGAGGCAGTTCCATTGTGCAGCTAACAGAGAATTGCCGCGGGGGGCGGTCAGCTTCATAACCCACAGATAGAGATGGTGGGCTAGGCTGCTGCAGCTTCCCTCCAGGCGACAGAGGGGGCGGAGCAGGGGCCGCTCTCGGTTGGCACTTCCCGCTCTGCCCGGCGCGGAAGAGGGAGCTAGGTCAGGGCAACCTCAAGGTGTGTGAGCACCGCACCGCCACGCCCCGGCCCTCCTGCCGAGCAAACAGCCTCGCTCCCGCTCTCCAGCTGCATCCCCGCCCCACAGCTGCTTCCACCACCGGTGCCCCAGACCTCCAGCCCCTTGCGCACCTGACGCCGCCATGCCCCCACCCTCCGGTACACGCCCCCACTCTCCAGTCCCTCTAGGCGCGCGCACCTTGCCGCTGCAGTCAGCAGCGCGCCCACCCTGGGCCGACCTCCAGTCGTGCGCGCACCACTGCACCCCCTCCCCACAACTTCG
>PVIJ01018741.1:0-16865 GCA_004024925.1 Scalopus aquaticus
TTCTGTACAATCCAGCCTTCCCAGTCCCTTCCCAAATAGCACTCAGGGTTGCAGCAAAAGTCTGGAGTGACAGACTCACTGAAACCTTCCTTACTTAGATCATGGCGGCTTCATCTACCCAAGAAGACCTTCACTATTCCTTTCTTTTTGCCTAAGGAGAAACTTGCGTAGCAATTTGGGAGCACAGAACTCTCATTCAACAGTAGGCCACCAAACAGATGGTATGAATTGCTTTTGAGCTGCTGACTGATTATCTTTTCATATTAATACAGTCTGGTGAAGCACATCATAAACACAAATGTATATAAATAGATCAACAGAGCGCATCTGCTGAGAGGAATTCTGAAAACCTTTCAGAATATTCCTTTCAATGAAAGTGCCTTTGTTTGGTTTATGCCAGAGAGTGGTGTTAGGTGAGGTGGGGAGGGTTGGGCTGGGCTTGGCTGGGCTGAGCTGGACAGGGGTGGGCAGTCCCCGGGGCCTGCTGCCTGGGGATGGGGTAGACTAGTCACACAATATGATTTAGAGTGGGAGGCCTTGGAACATGTTACCATCTGCCCCATCCTCCAGGAAATTAGCCCCCTAGGATTTCTGGGAGACATACACACAGACACACACACCGAAAGGGTTCATTCACTCATTCACTTAAAAAAAAAAAGGCAGTGTGGGGAAGTTGTGGGCAGGAGCTGGGGTTGAATATTTAAAAGATCCTTAATAATTTCAAGCTATAGGTTTGTCTTTGAAAGAAAACTTTATTAACAAGCAAATCAAAGAATGTATTGAAAGCCTGAGAAGTCTCCCCTCCACACAACCCTTTTCCCCAGCACATCTCCGACCCCCTGGCTTCTGCCTCCCTTCAGGCTGCACCACCACGTCTTAGCCAACAGATGGAGCTGCTCCCCCACCTTGGGTCCAGCAGTCTGACCCACTAGCGTGGGTTTTCCTTCCCCAGATATTTCTCGCAGGCAGCAACCTTCGCCATTCATGGCGATTGGAAGACACCTCACCTGCTGTGGAGGACTCTGGACAAACTAAGCAACAGGTTCTCCTTCTCTGGGTTTAGTTTTAATTTAACTTTAACTTCATTTAACCTTTTTCTGGGTTCAGTTTCAATTTAAAATTGTACAGTCCAAAGTGTCATCTACTGGAATCAGTTGGGGCCTTTTTTTTTTTGAGACAATTTTTTTTTCAAAAACAATTTTTCTGACTCTCCGACCATTGAAGTGTACAATATTTTAGAACAATCAAAATGGAAAATTTGCATATGTATGAGGTACTGGAAGGTGTTCTAAAAGATTTAGAAACCCAATGTTAACATTTTTGAGCTTGCCTCAATTTAACTGTTCCTTTTAAGTGACAATGCTTTCTTTTAAATTTTTAACTTTACCTGATAATCCAAATAGGACAAATTTATTTATAGTCTCTTCCAGGAGGAAAGGGGGAAATTTTGTGGACTATTTCTGAAGCTCTCCTGAGGTTGCACAAAATGTCCTTTGATTAACCAAATGAGAGACTACCCAAATTTGACTTTAATTTATTTTCTAGAAAGTTTTATCATAGATGTCAGAAAATAGCAGCAGCCATCTTTAATCTCTATGACAGCTTTGACTCAACTCAAGTGTAGGAAGTACCATGTTGACAATCATAGCATAACCTTTGGCTTGTATCTCATAACTGAAAACTTTTATATTGAAGAAATCTTCATTTTTTTCTAAACTCCCATTATTTTGACTCTTAAATGACATTAGGTATGCAACATTAACAAGCCAGACAAGAGATTAAAATTATACCTATTACCACCTTAGAGTACATGAACAATCCAGATAAGAGATTAAAATTACACCGTTACCACCTTCTCAGTATATGTATTAATACAATCATTCGAGTGGGGGGGGGGTCCACCCTTGTGGTGCAGCTGGTTAAGTCACGGTAGTATGAATCTATCCAGAGCCACTGCCAAATGCAATTCTGAGCACACTTTGGCTTTCCTGCTCTGCCATGAGTGTGGGAGCGCCCATATGAGGCTGGCTCTTCTATCTACAAGTTGAATGGGCAGGGCCACATAGACTCTGCTCCATTCCCACGTCCAATCAGCCCTTCCTACTGGACTTTGCGGCCTGTGCAACCCTTTGGCGTCGTCTGTGCGGACGCAGTTACCCTGGATTTCCTAACACTTTGTGAGCCAGTGCCCTTTAAATTTACCAGCCCTTGGGGCTGGCCATTTTCTGTGCCATCGCATGAATGGTATAAGCATTCAATAAAACACACACAGCTCTTGAACTACTGGATATATTTTAATGAAATTTTAAATGCATAGAGATTGTATACCAGAGTAATTAATTAGAGTGTGGTATTGTTCAAAACATGTCCCTCTATGGAGTGGAACACAACAAAATCCACAAATAAAGCGGGTGTCACTTCTCTTTTTCTTGGCTGCACATACTCTACATGATCTCTGAGGAATTTTCTTGCTCCCAGCACTATTTTCTCTACTTTATGCTTTTTCATGTCCATTGAAAGTCTTCCTGGTGGGTCCATCTTAAGTGCACGCCTTGTAGGAGAAATGGGAATGTTTTTCTCTCGTGTGTCTGAGATGGGCTCTTCTGGGCTCATGTCTGGCAATGAGATGGGCTCGTGTGTCTGAGATGGGCTCATCCAGTTTCTGGCTACTTCATGCAGGAATTTTTAAATACATAATTTGTTTTCCATTGAGCTCAACATACACCCTAAAAGAATTGAATAAGTCACAGTGCAACAAATACAGTACTGTCTTCTTTGACCACTTTGTGGCCTTTCTCATTATTGTGCAATATGACAGATATTGGTCCCCAAGGTGTACTACCTTCATGTACTTGTTGTATTCCAAGATGGACTCCGGCTTCCTTATTCTCTCTCCAGTTTTTCTGTCCCTCTTCTCAGATTCTAGGAGCCGTGAAGAATGAATGGTGGAGGTCATGCGAACCTCCCGCTTGTCTTTCCAAATTTGCACGAGAACATCTTTTTTCTTCGGAATGCTGACTGGCCTTTCTGTAGTTTCACAGATCTCAGACATTCAGGAAGACCTCTGTTTACTCTGACTGTGCCACAGATTCTTGTTCTGTTTTAGAGAGGTTTTCCAGCAATGCTTACACTATTATAATAGTTATCCATGTAAACATGGTGCCACAAACCTGTATTTGGCCCTAAAACTGACAGAACTGTATCTTCCAACTTATTACCCTCACCGGTATAAATTTGCAAATTGCAAATAAATCCAGTGATCGCTTCACATACCATATGCACTAATATTCCATATTTTCTCAGCTTGGCAGGGTTGTATGTACGAAAAGATAGTTGCCCTCACCATGGTATCATGCCCTTGTCAACTGATAGTTCCTGCCTAGGTTTGTAGACAATTGCAAATTTCTTTAGAAGGTTGTTCAAAACTGGTAAAACCTTGAATATCCTCCCTGAATTTTCTGAGACATTTTCATTATTTGAAAAATACCCTGCCTGCCATATTTGGCAAACCTGTTTCTACTCATTACCTTTGAAAATATAGGAGTTTCCTGTTAGAGGGTCCAGTATCCAGTAATCACTTATTCTGTCTTTGTGCACCTGCCCCATAATGATAACCAAACCTAAATTTTTTTTCATATCTCCAATGGTTATGTCATGCCACTTCAAACTTTTAGGTGATTCTTTGTATTTATGGGCATTTTGATCATGATAACGATTTGATTCCCCCACTGTCATCAAAAAGAGGCCATTCCCAATAAACAAACTAACTACCTCAGTCACATTTTTTGGATCATGTGGATTAATTTTCAAACCTGGTGTGCCAGCAAATGTTTCTAAAGCAGGAATAATGTCGTCCAACCAAAATAAAACATTGCCACTCGTCGTGTTAGTCACACCATCACTGTCATGAACTTCAGAATCGCTGGAATACCGCAAAGGTAGAGCACAAACAGTTTTCTTGTTAATTATTATATCTTCATTACTGTCACTTGGCATTTCATTATCGTTTTCCTCAGAACTTCCATCAGTTCCTTCACAACTTGGGACATCAGACAAATTATCGGCAAAAACTTGCTTTAAAATTTCGTTTTTGCTCATTCCCCTTCCGTTCTCAGCAGCCATAATTGTGTAATGGTAACAATAAATGTCACAGGTTAAAAAAACCAATATCTCTCATAAAACACCTTACACTTTCACCAATACAATGTGTAAATCTTCTAGACAGAGTACGATCAAAGAAATAGCTCCTAATAGTTTCAAATAAATCCACCATGGCGTGAAAAACTGGAGACTAGGTGAACACGTATTAATACGTGAGCGGCCACCTGATACTGGTGACAAAAACACGTACTAATACGTGAGCAGACCACAAAGTGCTAACATTGAGTGCTAAACTGTCTAGGGTAAGAAACTGCTGAGTTACTTAGGACTTGTTAGCAAGCTAGACAACATGCTTTTTGGTTGAGCAAAGACTTCTAAATTGCTTATTGGATCTGTAAAAGTTTATTTTCTCTTTAAACTGATTAACATGATAAGACCAGTTAAAGCAAAAATGCAACTTTCTGTAAAATGAATTCCAAACCTCACATTTCTGATAGTGTCTAAGGGTGGGATTGGGGTGGGGGGGGAGAGAGAGAGAGAGAGAGAGAGAGAGAGAGAGAGAGAGAGAGAGAGAGAGAGAGGGAGAGAGAGAGATTTTTTTCTCTTAAGGCCAGAAGTGTAAATTGAAGTTGTCTGAAAACCAGTAGGGGAGATGGCTCTCTCACACGGTGGTATTCTTGTTGGCTTTTGGGGTTTCTGGACTTGGGAATTCCTCAGCACTTGACATCGGTGGTAGAATAATTCACAGCCCCATCTCTACCAGAAGCAAAAAGGAAAGTTTATTTAGAGACTGAATAAAATTTTGAACAGCCAGGGAGAGAACAGGTTGGAGGTAGCGGTGGTGCTGTGCAGATTCCTGTGGAAGAACAATTGCAAAGTAGGATGCGGGTTCTGATCTTTCAGTGGGGTTCAGGAACTGCTCACATTCCAGGGTATCATTTACTATTTGGGTATCATTTACTAAAATGAAGTCTTGGTCGATGCAATTTGCTCAGCTAAACAGTGCAGGGAGATGCAAAATAGATAAAAAAGCATATTCTATATTGTTGCCAGGGGCTATCGAGAATTTCCAGAAATGCCAAACAGAGCAAAATCCCACCTTGCTAGCTGCTTCCATTAATAGTGTATTTTAATCATACTCCTTTTCTGTTCTTCATTCTTTTTCTGGAGAATTTTTCACCCCCTACGCCTCTGACCTATCTCATGATTCTCTTGCTCATATAGCAAGGAGGAGCCCTTCATGCATGGGTCCTCAGCACCACTGAAAAGGGGTGGCCATGGGAGCTCTGTGCTTCCTCTAAGGATGGGGTGTGGTGCCAAGGGAGAGGGAGAGGGAGCGGGGCAGGGAGAGGGACAGGAAGGCAGAGAATTTTTTTCTAAAGTCTGCAAGTGTGAAATGAACATGTCTGTCAGGATGGTGTTCTGTCTGAAACCAGTAAGGGAGATGGCTTTCTCTCCTCTGATGGTAGTATAGTTGGGTTTTGTGTTTCTGGACTTGGGATAGCCTCACCCCTTGACATTGGCGCGAGAAGAATTCACAGCCATGTATTTACCTGAAGCATACAGGAAAGCTGATTTAGAGACTGAATAAAACTTTTAAAATCCAGGGAGAGTTTGGGGTGGGGGTGGGGTCGGTGCTATGCAGAATCCTATGGTAGAACAATCGCAAAGGAGGGCTTGGGCTCTGTTCTTGCAATGGGGTTCCCTTTCCATTTTGCTGGGGTGCACATTGCAGGCGCCACTCCAGGGGACGTAGTTGGTGGCAGCAGTTTTCAAGATCCATGTCCCCTTCTCTGGGGCATTAACCATGGCTTATCAAGCAGTTCTGCACTGTGGGGTGCGGGGAGGCGGGGCGGGGTGGGATCAGGCTGGTAGGGACTGTTATTGGAGCAGCATTGTCTGTCTCCTTTAGGGGCATTAAGCCATGATGAATAAAACTATACTTGCGATGTGAATCAGTCACCGCCACCCCTTCTCCCCTCACCCCCTATCACTCTTCCTTTATTTTGGGGTAGGCAGGCTGCTCTTCTCCACCTCTGAGTATTTCAGCTCCAATGTCTAACAGTAGCAGTCCAGTTAATGACTCCATCTTAACTCTCTCTGCACAGAACAGGATTCAAGTGCTAACATTGTGTGATGCCCATGATGTAGTTTTAGAGTCGATGGATTAGAGAGCAGAGCGGGGTCCTTGGGTTCGCCCTGGGAAAGGTTTCACCAGAGCTCCCTTTGATGGCACGGGGCAAGTTTCTCCATGAGGCAAAGACTCAGTTGTAAAGAACAGGTTTATTAGGAAAAGGGTCAACGAAGCATAGGGCACTTGCACAGACACAAGCGGGCAGAAAGAGCTGCCCCTACGTGGGGGCAGGTCGGGCTTTTATCCTCTTATTTCTGTCGGGAGGGGCTCACCTTCGAGGAAGGGGAGCCTTCCGCTGGCTAGCTAGAATGAGAAAGAGACCTGAGATTCTACAATGGGCTCAATCTCCATATCTTTGCAGTCTAGGTCTTCCTATGTTTTGTAACTGAGGTGTTGGTGCCTAGGAATTGTTCTCATGGTTATGTTAATTCCTTCTACCCCCTATTTCCTCATCTAGTTTTACCCTTGAGTTATGAAATGGGAGTTACATCTCCTCCATCACCCTGCCCTTACAACCTCTTGGCAGCCGGCAGGAGGGCGACACATAGAAGTCAATGATAAGCGAAAAACATTTTGTGGAGATGGAGGCTGAGAGCAGAATATTTGGGGAAGGAGGCATCACGAGGACAGGAGATGGAGGAAGGGGTAGGAATGATGGACACAGTCCTTCTGTGGGATCCTTGAGGGAATCACTGCTGGCACTTTTTGTGGCCACCTGTGTCAGGGTATCATTTACTAAAATGAAGATTTGGTCTCTGCACTTTGCTCAGCTAAACCATGCTGGGAGATACAAAATAGGTAAGAAAGGGGAACCTACAGCGTTGCCAGGGGCTATCAAGAATTTCCAGAAATGCAAAGGAGAGCAAACTACCATCTTGCTAGCTGCTAACATTAGCAGTGTATTTCAATTCATCTTTTCTGTTCTTCACTCTTTTCTGGAGAGTTTTTCACCCCCTACGCCTCTGGCCTACCCTACTATTCTCTTGCTCATATAACTAGGAGGAGCCCTTCACACATGGGCCCTCAATATGGCTTAAAAAGGGGTGGCCGTGGAAGATCTGTGCTTCACTTATGGATGGGAAGTGGTGCTGAGGAGGAGGAGGGTGTTCCCTTATCCTTCCTTTCCCTTCTGTTCCCTTCCTTTTCATTCCCTTCCCTTCTGTTCCCTTCCCTTTCCTTTCCATTCCTTCTCTTCCTTTCCCCTCCCTACCATTCCCTTTTCCTAAGACCCAGTCTTCTTCTCTGTCCCTTCCAAAATAGCACTCAGGGTTGCAGCAAAAACCTGTGTTAGGCCGTCGCGGACACCAGAGGACAGGAGACAGAGTAGGGTATAGATAGAGTTTATTAGCTCAGCTGAGGACCCTTGAGCCAAAGGGACTCAAAGGCCCCGTTTTGGTTTTACACATACCTTATATACTTTCTTAACCATACTAGTTATGCTTATCCATACCATTACCCTTATCTTAAGGAAAACATACATTATCCTTATCTTAAGCAAAGCAGATGTACAGAAGCAAATGCAGCAGTTAGGATCTCCTGTGCCATCACGACAGGCCATAAATTCTTTGGTAGGCTTTTCCCAGGCCATTAATCTTTAGGCGGGCTTTTTCCCAGGCCTATGGATGTATTAATTGCCCTTCACCTGGAGTGGTGTAGCACTGACCATAAGACTCACTCTCCCCCCCTTAGGGTGTAGTGGCTTCATCTACCCAAGAGGACCTTCCTGTTATTTTTTTTTCCTTTTGGCCCGAGGAGAAACTTTCCTGGCAAGGCGGGAGCACAGAACTGACATTCAACAGGTATGCCACCCAACAGATGGTATGAATTGCTTTTGAGGAGCTGGCTGATAATCTCTTCTGATCAATGCAATCTGGTGAAACTCTTCGTAAATACATATGTACAGAAATAAACAAAACAACAGAGTCCAGAGGAGAGGAAAAATGAAAACCTTCAGAACATCCCTCTCAATAAATGAGCCTTTGTTTGGTTAATGCAGGAGTGTGGGGTGGAGTCAGCTGGACTGGTGTTGCCTGGGGCCCTGGGCCTGGAGTGATTTAGACTCACAGTGGGATTTAGAGTGGGGGGAACTTGGGCCATGGCACCATCTTTCCCAACCTCCAGGAAATGAGCCTCCTAGGATTTCTGGGAGACAGACAGACACACACACACAAATACACACACAGGCACACACACACACATGCATGCACGCACACATGCACACACTTGCACGCCGCACACACACACACAAATACACACACAGGCACACACACACATGCATGCACGCACACATGCACACACTTGCACGCCGCACACACACACACACACACACACACACACACACACACACACACACACACACAAAGGGTACATTCAATCATTCATTCAAAAATTCCAGGGTGGGGGTGAAGGGTTGAAAATCGGAGAGGTCTCCCGGCCCCAAAGCCCCAAAGCCCTTTTTCCCAACACCCCACTCCCTTCAGGCTGAACCACCCGCTTTGGCCTCCAGGTGGCGCTGTGCACCCACCCGTGGCCGAGTAGTCTCTCCAACTTGGTATTACCCCCGGTTGGTTGGTTTTTTTTTTCTTCACCAGACATTTTTCCAAGCCCGGGCGCTTGGCCATGCGTGGTGATTGAAACGCCTTGCCTCCTGTGGAGCTCTCTGCGACCCTCCAGTCAAAGCAACAGGTTCATCTCTTCTGGGTTTAGTTTAAATTTAACTTTAACTTAATTTAACTTTTCTGGATTTGTTTTCAGTCGAAACTCGTTCAGTCCAAAGTTTCATCAATTGGAATTAGTTGTGGTCTTTTTTTTTTTTTGAAACCTTTTCTTCAGAAACAATTTTTGTTGCTATCACAGCATTGAAGTATGCAATATTTAGAACAAACAAAATTGGCAATTTGCATACATATTAATACTCTAAGGTGTTATAAATTTTTAGAAACACAATGTTCCATTTTTTGTACATGCCTAAGGTTAATCTTTTAAGTGACAAGGCTTCCCTTTCAATTTTTTCACTTTACCCAGTCAACCAAATATGACCAATTTATTTCATGTCTCTCCCAGGAGGAAAGGAAGAAATTGTGTGGGCTGTTTCAGGAGCTCTCCTGCGGTTCCATAAATTGTACTTTGATTAAGAAAATAACAGACTGGCCAGTTTTTACTTTAATTTAGATTTTGGGGAAGCTTTGTCACAAACATAGGAAAACAGCAGCAACCATACTTAATCTCTATAAAAGCTTTGGATCAACTCAGTAGTAGTAAGTTCATGTTGACAGTCAAACATAAGCTTTTGTTGGCATCTCATAAATGAAATCTTTGACCTTCGAAGAAAAACTTTTTTTTAAACTCCCATTCTTTTGACACTTCAAAGACATTAGGTATCCAACATGAACAACCCAGATAAGTGCTTCAAACAATAGCTGTTACCACCTTCTAAGTCCATGTTTTCAAACAATCCATCCAGGGGGCCTCCCTGGTGGTGCAGCTGGTTAAGTCATCACACTATGAAGCTATCCAGATGCACTGCAAAATGCAATTTGGAGACCACTTGGGCTTGTCCGTGGTGGTGATGGGGGACGTGGGTGCGCCCTCATGTGGCACGCCCTACTGCCTCCAAAGGGGAATGGATGGGGTCGCATGGATGCTGCCTTGGTTCCATGTGTGTGCGGTCCCTCCTACAGGGCTATGCGGCCACCTGGAACCCGGGGGCATGGTCCAATCGGTCGCAGTTACCCCGTTTTCCTAATATGGGAGTCTAAACTCTCTAAGGTCAAAAACTACTGAGTTTTTCAGACCTGTTGGCAAGCTAGACAAGGTGCTTTTGGTTTCAGTAAAAACTTCTAAATTGCTCATTGGACCTGTGAATGTTTAGTGTGTTTTTAAAACTCCAAGGAGAACTAACTTTGGAATGTGTGCAAAAATGGGTACAATGTCTGTCTACAAGCTTGGTTTCCCCACTTTCATCTATCATAGACTAAGTGTCTTTTGAAGATATGACTGAATACTCTTGGCCACTGTAGTCTGTGTGCTCCCTTTGCACACCTCTCAGATGCTATCAGAGATTGAATTGGGGGGTAATATTCCCTCAAAAGTGAATACACAGCTTTGAGGAGGAAAGAAACGCTTCTACAAAGTATGAAAATGATTTAATTAAATTTCATCTTTTTCTGTGTTTTCTAAGGAAGAGTAATACCCTTTAAGGCAGGGATTTTTGTATTTTATATGTTATATCTGCTACTGTAATTCATACAGAAAAATACACACTACATAGTAAGTGAAATAATATAAATCAAAAGATATAAATAGGGTGATTTTATTACCTTAGTTGATATAAATTTCACACCTTATATTGCTTCTTCTATTTTTTAGTTTTGTGATTACCTCTTTATTAAACTCTTAAGTGAAAGTAATTTACAGAAATAGATTTTCTCTGCTCATGAACATTCATTTTCATGACTTGAGCCATCTCCTCTTTAAATAGTTTCCTCTTTTCCACCATCCGTGAAACTTCTATGATGTCACATAAGCCTCAGGTCTATATTTTGTTTAGAATAATTTTCGGTTCTGTAATCTCAATAGTCCCCAGTAGGAGTTCAGTCATTTCCTCCACTGAATTGATCTTCAGCCAGCTTCCCACTTTAACTAATGTCTTCACAGATGCCTATGCCAGTACATTTGGGACCACTTTTATTCTTTCTTTGCTTTTTTTCTGCATTAAATAGCTCATCTCATCCTACTCTGTTTTGTTCACTATCTCTATTCTTAGCCTTCCTTCTATTAACTGTCTCTGTCAAAGGTCCCTAACCATCTTTATTCTGCTCTGTTGCAATTAATTGCCTCTGTAGTTAATTGCTCACTATTTAACTATAAGCCTTGTCGTCTTATAAGAATGATTACATCATTGTCTTCTTAAAATTCTTCATGCCTAGTCATTGACTAGAGAATAAAATATAAATGATTTTGATGGGTCTTCAGTCCCTTGTAATATCAATATCAAGCCAACATTTTGGTCCCATCTCTTTGATTTATCCAAAAAAAAAAAACCCATAGAAGAGTTTCATTCAATCTACTCAATGGCCATACGTTTCAATATCTCCAGATTCAGCTAATGATGGTTCAAGTCAAATGCCACTTCTTGTTTCAAGTCTACTCTGACTCCCTTTGTGTGAGTTAACATCTATTACAGCAAAATTTTATTTCCATCAAGCTCACTTAGTTATTTTCATAAGCCTGACTTTGTATTGCCTGGGAATTTTCTGGAGACAGGGATTTTGTCTCATTTAGCTTTGAACTTTTCTCAAAGTTTAGGGTGTTCATTGAAAATTCAGTGGCTGATTCTTCCCTACAGAGACTAGTATGTTATATTTTCAATCCACTGATTAGCTAATTGAAGCTCAGCAGATGCTGTGGATGGCCCAATTTACCTTCAAGCCATACTCTTTCTCAGATATCAGTGCAGCTCTGCTGCTCTCCACAGCAGATAATGCATTAAAACAAATGACATAATAATACTTGAACCCACTACAATTTCCTCAAGAATCAGTATCTAGAAACAAATTTCATTTATTTAATTAGTATTCTGAAATGTAACCACAGTTTTCACCTGCAATGACAGTTTCTAAGCAATCATGCACAAAGGGTCTATGGATATGCCTGTTATTACAGCTGTTTTAAATATATGGACTTAACTACCCAGCTAATGATACTGAGGAGGTGGATGGTGTGCCTCATCCAGTCTATGCTACAAGAGCATTTCTGTTTGTTTATTTTAGTTTTGGGTATATTTTATTTTAAATGTTCTCACTATGGTAAATATATAATTATCCCAGTAAGAAACTACCCCAGGGAAACCAACCTGTGGCACTTAGGATATTGAATTTTTTTAAAGAATGCCGAGTGAATCAAATGTAAATAAATAAAAACTTTAATTTGTGAAAATGCAAGGAAGATATGTTAGTCTAAGACTTAAAGCATATGAAGTTATAAACTCCATTTTAATAGTTCATCTGTGGAGATTTCAAATAGTTTAATTGACTGTAACGTCAACCACAGTAACACAAACACACAGCCCTAAATTTTCTAAAGTGAAGCATCTGAGTGGAGGATTTCAATGGAGACCCTCAGAAAATGAAACAAAGGAAAAAATTCAATACTTGAATGTCCTGTCCCATAACCTAGCAAAATAAAATAGCAGGAGTATAGAAATAACCTTGAATTCCTATTAAAAATTCTCCACATAGAAATTCTCTCCCATTCAAGGCAAATTTTGTCCATGCTTCCCTGATACTGGTATATAGTGTTGTGTATGATAATTATATTTATAATATTTCTTTAACTGTATGACTTCTCATTTAGATTGCAAGCAGTTTTACTAACTTGTGTTTGACATCAGATAACTGGACTAATAGAAATAACATTAATTATTTTATGAGGTAGACGGGATATGATGTACAATATATTCTCTTGTCATTTTATTCTGTTACCAATTTGTAAGTGTGTGTGTGTTTTAGTAAATGACAAATATCTATGTGAAAAGTATCCCACAACTGAACTGGGAACAATAGGGAAGAGGAAAAACTGGGTAATGCCTGAGCAATAGCTGTGAGAAGAAAATATTCTTCTATTTTAAATACACTGAAAAAGACCCTCCTGGTCAGACTAGAGTGGTGGGGTGGAAAGAGAAACCTGCTGTTGCTTGAGTTACATGCATGTACAGGAAAACTGCACGGCAGAAAGCCCAGATACCAAGGTGTACAAAGAGAGCAGATATAGAAGTGGCCTGGTCAGGAACAATTTCATGGTGGTTGTGGAATTATATATAAAAACAAATTTAACTAAAGGAATGCAAAGATATCATCACTTTCTTTTGTTCAATCTTATTCGTATGATCTTCCTGTAGCCTTTCGTAGAACCAGCAAGAATTTATTGATGTTTCATCCTGGCACCACGTGAGAACAGAACATCAAAATAAATGAAAAATGTTTAGTTCATATTTTCAGATATTTTATCTACTGTATTTTAAATGCTCAGATGTTAGTTCTACATAACTCTGCATAAAAATAACAATAACAGAAGATATTTTTCTATTCATCACCAACTACCAATTCCTTACCATAATAAATAGAGATAGAAATGGAATCCACCTTGAGCAAAAACTTCTCTAATATTGATTACCTTCTTTTCATTTTAGATTTAGACCAAGAATTGTTATCATATACATTATTTGTGAAATGATACAATCTATTACTTATGAAATCTATCTCCATAGGCTTTATATTGGAATTACAAATTTGCCTTTCAAGTATAGTATTCACTTGGCAGCATTTTTGCCTAAGGCCTTCTGTAAATCCAAAGTCTCTATAGAGACTTAGGAAGGCTGCATTTGAAAATACAATATGCTTTAATATGATTTTAGGTTTTCCTCCTTAATGAAAATATATTCCATTTATATGCAAGTCTGAAGTTTTAAAAGTATCATAATTATGGAATGTTAAGGTGCATTATGATGAAGAATCATTTTATTAAATATTTTTTCTCAGTGCTAAGAAAGGCATATATATTTCATATCTGAAAGTTTGCAATGTTCTACCTCATAAAAGAATTGAAGCCAACAAAGATTAAAAAGAGGCAATCTGACTTAATGGTTTGCAATTATAGTTAATGAAGAAATGTGTTAATCAGAAAAAAAATAACCCATATAACATCCTGTTGAGAGAAAAAAAAGAAATAAAGTAAAACGAGTATTCTTGCCTTCAACTTATCCTTATATTGAGTGACAAAGCCATAAGCTAGGACATGCTAAGGAGAATATTAGGCAAATGGAGTCCTTTCTAATAGTGCACAGAGATTGAAATTATGTCTTCACAAAAAGAACAAAACATAAGTGAAACTGTTAGGCTGTTGTGAATACAAACTATAAATGTGGCATCATCGCTCATCAAAATAGAAATAAAATGAATCCTTAAATCAAACTTATCAATGTACATTGAAATGTATACTCTATCTTGGTAATTTCCAAGTATGTGCTGCTTTGGATTGTGAAAGGTCATAATAGGATTTTTTGTCATGGTGAGAAATGATGCACTGCACAGAATATGAAATTCTTTCACAAAAATACATAACCTTCATGATCTATGACTGACAATTGCATTATGACAACAAAATGATGATATTCGGTACGTATATTCTTAGAATCATATCTAGGTTGAACATGGAGAGCTAAAAATTTTTTTGACCTTCAATTATGGTGGTTAACTGTCTTCAGGTGATAAATGAAACTCATTCATATACAGTTTAATAAAGCATCTGGAAAGCCTATTAGCTCAAATTCTGAAAAAGGTAAGACTTTTTTTTTCTCACTGAATCAAAGAAATTGCATCAAATGGAGGTAAAAATAATTTTGGGCTAGCAAGGAATTTAACAGCCACTGAGCAGAACCAATGTAGAATTTTACATAGTCTTTCAAAATGACAAAAGACACCCAGTAAAGGGAATAATGAAAAATTTAAGGTCCATAGAAAATAAAGGGTATAAATCTTTGCAGGCTTCATTTTGAATTCAAGAACTGATTTTGATGCTGACTAAAAAAAATCTAACTTCAGTGAAATAATCAAAATAAAAATAAAAGTGGCATGCAACACTATTTCTTGCCACAGATGACTTTGAAGTGCTATTTTTCTAGCACAGAGGTAGGACTGCCCTCATGTTGCTAGCCCCTGCTTTCAAAGGGGAAAGTGTTACCTTCTGAAAAAAAATATTAACAGTCTATTTTCACCACACGAATCACATTTACCAGGTCATAACCTGTGGTTCCAGGATATTTATTAAGAGCAACCCTTCACTCTCAAACATGTTCTGGTTTGAAAGATAAGGTCCTTATAAATTTAGGAACCCCCAGAACTGGTATTTCCAGAAACAACCACACACACCTTTTCCTCATAGTTTGTCAAAAGTTTTGTTCTTTATGTATGTAGGTCATTTTGCCCATAAGAAATGTATAGGAAATATTTGTTAAATAAAAATGCTCATTCAGTTAAGAAATATTTAAGTGACTAAAATGTGAAAAGACAAAAGCAAAACATTGTTTTTGCATATCAATTCTGTGATGTATTTCGTTGTGGTTAGTAATGATGTATATTTGTTTTTAGTCATCACAGATTCTGGAATAATTTTCCACAAAATAGCAAGAATTAATGACCATATATTATTTAGTTACGATATAAAAACACCAAACATGTATATACATATATATATATATATATATATATGTGTGTGTAGATATGGTTCGTTTAGCTCATGTATTGTTAAAAAATAATTTGAGTGAATATGTGGAGCCCACACTCTCCAGTTATTTATTTCATTCCCCATCCCTCTATGCATACATAGTCAATAAAGACATTTATATTATCTACCTAGTCCCTATAAACATTTGTTTGTGACAAATGACAGTTGCTTAGCATTTAAATTAGGAATAACTACACAGTATAATAAAAAATGTCTTAGACTGAAGTATGAATTCTAGATTAGTCTTCACGATTGACCATGGTGTCAGTCTGGTTTATGAAACTGGGTGGCTTAAACTATGGACATTCATTTTTCACAATTCAAGATGGAAGGTCTAAGACCAAGGAACTGATTGATTGCTTTCTGGTGCACATGGTGGAAGGACTAGGGGTCTCTCTGGAAGTCTTTTTCATGAGCTACTAACATTATGGATATTGCACCCTCATGATATAAACAATTCCCAATAGGCCCTACCAACAAAACCTTGGGGGTTTATTACTTCAGCATATGGATTTTAAGGTACGTAAACATTCAAAACAGAGCAGGCACCCATAATCTAATTAACACCCTCATGACCAAATTATCTCTTGAAGACCCCCACCTTCAAATATCATCATGCTTGGAAGTAGAGGTTCAAGGTGAGATTTATGGAGATACGCAAGAATTTAGTCTGTAGCAATGGGAATTAGCATTCCTCGTGTGACGTCTCCATTTCTTATTCTGTAAAATGATATCTACCTCTTGCAATATATACCAATTCTTGAAAATGTGACAATAAAGCCCTACACAAATCTTGGATGTTATCCTATTCTACACCTCTAGAATTATTACTATATAATAAACAGAATATATGAAGTTCCCAATTTATGCATCAAAACTCCTCAGTCCTGTGTTTGATCACCAAGGCAATGATATTAAAAAACATAAAATGGGCCTCCCCTGTGGCGCAGCAATTAAGCGCTGTGCTGTGAAGCTGTCGGCAGCTGTGGAGCTGTTAGCAGCGGCGACGTGACCCGAGTTCAACGCCAGGCGGGGGAGATTCCCACATGGTGGGGCAGACCTCTCCTGCCTTGCCCACTGCTCCCCTCGGCAGTGTATTTCCGCCAATCTGCCTCTTCTGCTCCCCACTCTGTCTCTGTGAACCGTCTCGCCACTGCACACCTCTGACCTGTACCCCAGCTTGTATGAATAAATAAATAAATCTTTATTATTTTTTATAAATATTTTATTTTTCTTATTCGTATCTTTTACATTATTGTGTGTTCCCCATAGGTTACCCACCACCTGTTCACCTGTGGAGCCATCACCATAGTCCCCCGTGTTCCCTTTTTCCCCCTTCTTGAGCACT
>PVIJ01018742.1:0-11564 GCA_004024925.1 Scalopus aquaticus
CCGCCCAGACCCGGCCGTCCCTGCCAGGCTCACCGCGGAAGCCCCGCCCAGGCTCCTGGCCCCGCCCAGACCCGGCCGTCCCTGCCAGGCTCACCGCGGAAGCCCCGCCCAGGCTCCTGGCCCCGCCCAGACCCGGCCGTCCCTGCCAGGCTCACCGCGGAAGCCCCGCCCCGGCCCCGGCCCCGCCCCCGGCCCGCCGCCGCCGCCCCCGGCCCGGCCTCCGGACGGCAGTTCGCCCCGCGCGGCTGGCCCTTCCGCGGGGCCGAGGCCGAGTCCGGGCGGCGGGTCGCGGGCGCGAGTCCTCGCGTCCCCGCCCAGCCCGGTGTCCGCTCGGGCCCCGCGGCGCGGCCGTTGCGGGAGGCGCGGGCCCGGCGCGCGGCGAATCTGCCGCTGCGAATCGGCGCGCGGCGCGGCGGCCTCGCGAGAGTCTCGCGGCGGAGGGCGGGCGCGGGGACGCGCGGCGGCGCCGGGACCCTCGCGGACGGCCGGGGCGCGGGCGCCGGGACCCTCGGGGCGCGGCCCGGGACGCGGGCCCGATCGGCCTCGGGCCGGCCCCGCGAGCATGACGGGCCGCGTGTGCCGCGGCTGCGGCGGCACGGACATCGAGCTGGACGCGGCGCGCGGCGACGCCGTGTGCACCGGCTGCGGCTCGGTGCTCGAGGACAACATCATCGTGTCCGAGGTGCAGTTCGTGGAGAACAGCGGCGGCGGCTCCTCGGCGGTCGGCCAGTTCGTGTCTCTGGACGGTGAGTCCGGCGGCCGGCGGCTCCGGGGCGGTCAGGGCGCCGCTGGGGCGCGGCCCGGGGGCTGCCGCCGCCTCCCCGCGCCTGGGGCCTGAGCAGGTCGCTCTGCTGGGCCCCGGTCCGCCCCCCGCCGGGGCCTCGTCCAAGTTCCCTTCTGGCCGCGTTCGTTCCGAGGGCTTCCCGGACCCGCTTGTCCTGGCTGGCTGTGCGACTGGCAGAGCAGGAGTTTGTTTTTACTCACTTTTTATATCCGGGGGGCAGGTTTGTTAGAGGAGGAAAGGAGGGGACAGGAAAGGGCGCTGGGCAGTTGCCGGCCGCGGGACGCTGCCCGGAGAGGGGCCGGGAAAGCAGCTGCCCAGACACCTGCGGGGCAGCCGGGGGCAGGGCTGCCTGCAGGGCAGGAGTTTGAAATCCTGGTTAAAGTTTTCAGGTTTCCCGCAGTGTTGCCATCTCTTGTTTGTTGCGCTGTCCAAGTGTTGGCCCGCCCCGGAGATGGGCTCCCGCAGGGCCTTCCAGCAGCGTCAGGCAGGTGCAGGTTCTTCTCCCGCGAGGTGTCCCAGCTCCCCGGAGCCCCCGGCTGGCCAGGCGTGCCTCCCGCCGCAGCTTCCTTTCACTTTCGTTCGGTTTTAGAAGAAGGTTGGTGGGGGTGGGGCCAAAAAAAAGTTTGTGTTTTTTTTTTTAAAGGTTTTTTTATTTATGCATATAAGTTGGGGTGCAGGCCAGAGGTGTGGGGTGGTGCGAGGGTTCCCCAGAGACAGTGGGGAGCAGAACAGGCAGATGGGCCAAAATCCACGGCTGAGGGAGCAGCGGGGAGACAGGGGGGGTCTGTTGCGCCCTGTGGGAAGCTCCGTGGCCGGGGATGGAACTCGTGCTGCGGCGGCGATGGCTTCATAGGCTGAGACTCAACCTGCTGCGCCACCAGGGCGGCCCTTGCGAGAGCTCTCACGAGGCACCTTGGCTCTCCTGAGACGCTTCTTCTGTGTCAGCTGATACAGTGTTTTAAGCTCCCCACCGGAACTGATCTTCAGACTTGGCGGCCAGTGCGGGGCTGGAGGGGCGGGTGGGCTGTCCTCTCTGTGCGATCTCCGTGGCGCATGGGGACGCCCTCTCCTGCCTTCAGGAAGAGCGTGCGGAATCGGTGTGGTTTCCTTCTTCACCGTCTGGTCGCGCTCGCCTTGCGGCCCCTGAGCCAGGCTTCTCGCGGAGGGCTGTAGCTGCGGTCCAGCCTCCGCAGCCGTGGCGGCCGAGGCTGCCTTTCGGGCACGGGCTGCGTGCACGTCAGTTGAGGACCGGTCCGTTTTGTTCAGGACTGGAGTCAGGCCTGTTCCCGCGGGTTAAAACTCTGGTGTCAGGCCTGGAAGCCCACGCGGAGGGGGACCCGCCGCCCCGGCGGGCGGGCAGCTGTCCAGCCAAGTGGCCGTTGTGCCGGAGCGATGCGCGGGCGGCGTCTAAATCCCAGTGTTTTAAAAAAATATTTATTTACTTATGCATACAGAACCGGGGTGCAGGCCAGAGGTGGGCGTAAGGGGATCTACCAGAGACAGAGTGGGGCTCAGGACAGGCGGAGCGGGCCGGCTGCAGCTGGGGGTCTGGGGCAGGGGTGCCCTCGGGCCCTTCTCTCGCTTCCGCTGCCCGACTCCCGCCGCTCCCGCCCTGCCCTTGCCCACGAGCCCCTGCGGAGAAGCTGGTCTGGGGGCCGGCAGCGCGGAGCAGGCGTGGCCGGAGCGACACCCCGGGAAGGGGCTGGCCCGGCTGGGCGGGGGCGGGGGGGGGCAGGCTGGCCTCCCCCTCCGGGAGGGTGTCCACACCCATCCGCAGGGCCACCTTGCCTGTTCCTGGGAGGTGGGACTTGAGGGGTCGACACCCTTGCCCCCCACTTGTGGAAGGCGCCCGTCCAGTTTAATTAAAGCAGTAGGGCAGCTTTTTGTTTTCTAAAATAAAAGTTGGGAAGGTGCTGGCGGCCAGAGTGTGGCGGGCCTGGTGCCTCCGATGGCAGAACCAAGTCTGGAGGGCGCCCGGCCCTGCCCCCGGGGCCTCGGCCTCTGCAGTGCACCCCTGTGCTGGCGCCGGCTGGGGCTCGGTGCCCCCGACCCCGCCCGGTGCCAGGAGCCCCCAGCTCCGGCCCAGCTGGCAGCAGCTCCTTGGAGCCCCGAGTGTGCCAGGTCCAGGGCGCCCGCTCACCCCTGGTCTGGCGCCCGGAGCTCCCCGCGGGCCCCACGCAGGGCCAGCGGCTGGACGGCCCTGGCCGCTCCGGCTTCCTTCAGAGTTTTGTTTTCTAGCCCTGTTTTTGCTTCTAGCTGAGTTTTAGAATCATTTTACTGAGATCCTTTTTTTTCAAGATTTACTTACCTTTTTTTAAAGATTGATTTATTTATACATACAAGCTGGGGTGCAGCCAGAGGCGTGGGGCGGCGAGAGGGTTCACCAGAGACAGTGGGGAGCAGAACAGGCAGATCAGAAACACACTGCTGAGGGGCAGCGGGCGAGGCAGGAGAGGTCTGCCGCGCCATGTGGGATTCTCCCTGGCTGGGCTTCGAACTCATGTGGCCGCTGCCGACAGCTCCACAGCGCGGCGCCCGACCGCTGCGCCACCGGGGAGGCCCTTGCTGAGACCTTTTAGCAGGTGTTGGTGTTGGTTTGGGACTTGGCTGCGATCCGGGGTACACGGGCAGTGCCCCCCCCCACCGGCCCCCCGGCCACCTGCTGGGCTGGTGGCCCTCCTCAGAGTCCTGTTACTTCCGAGTCTCTGGCACCCCACGCGTCCTCGTGCTGGGGTGCTGCGCTGTGTTCCCCGCAGCCTGTCCCCACCTGGCTTGTGCCCGGAAGCAAAACTGTTACAGGGTAACCCCGTGGGGTGCCTGTCTGGGTTCCCACCCATGCGCTTAAAAAAGAGACTTAAAAACTCAAATACAGGCACACACAATAAAATTAATAAAAAAGATTTATTTACAAAAAGAGAAAAGAAAAGATAAGGAAATAAATAGGTAAAAACTTCCTACCAGTTTCTCTGAGCTGGACTCTTCTTACCTACTCAGGAAACGACCACTGGGGCCCCGGCCGAGGCCCAGCGGGGTGGCAGCGTGAGGGCGGCGCGAGCGCAGGGACTGGCCGGTGGGGCTGGCCCCTCGCCCCCTGACCCCCCGCTCTGTGTTCCAGGTGCTGGCAAGACCCCGACCCTGGGCGGTGGCTTCCACGTGAGCCTGGGCAAGGAGTCGCGAGCGCAGACCCTGCAGAACGGTACGGAGCCCGCGGGGGCCGGGGCCTGGGGCTGCCGGGGCGCCCCGCCCCGCCCCCGGGCTCTCCCGCCGGTGGGACTCCAAGTCCCGTTGCTTTCTCGAGTTTTCTTTGGATAAGCAAGGGCGCTGCTCTCGGGCCCAGGTCCGCCAAGCCCGAGCGAGCCCGCCTGCCGTCCTGGGCGCCCTGCCCCGCGCTGCAGGGGCCCTGGCGCGGCGGGGGTGGGGGCGCGGCCTGGAGGTGCCTGCGGGTGCCCCAGCCTTTCAGCCGCCCCTGCGCAGGGCGCACCGGCTCTTGTCGCCACCTGACCTGCGGCGCGACCCCTGCCTCTTCCTCGCCCCTCTGCGGGGTGGGGCTGCGCTTCTGGGGTCTGTGCTGTGGGTTGGGCCGCTGGGGGGGCTTCCTTGCCCTGGGTCGGCTCCCCGCCTCTGCCGCTGTCTGGGAGGCTGGTGCGGCCTCTCCTCTCCGACCCCCGTCTGCAGCCGCGTTTCTCGGGCCTTGGCGCTGCTGCTGCCGCCCGCGGAGCTGCTTAAGCGCCCCGAGAACTCTCAGCGAGGGCGCCGGGCCGCCCCTCCCCCAGTGCCCCCGCAGCCGCCTCCCTGCGGCCCTCTCCGCCCCACCCGTGCCCCCACCTCCTGTCTGCTGTCACGGTGCCCTCCCCCGCCCCCCGCAGCCCCCCCCAGGAGGCAGAACCTTCCGCAGAAGCCCCATGCCGTGGTGGCAGCCAGAGCCTGGTCTGCCCCTGGGGGTCCTGCGGAGCAGCAGCCCCGCGCCCGGAAACCTCCAGGCTGCTCTCCCACCGGCGCTGCCTTAGCGCGGCCGGTCACTCGCAAAGGGGCGTGAGGCCAGCCGGCCAGCAGGCGGCTGGGTTCCGGGGCGGATCTTCGGCCCTGGTCGTCACCGCCTGGCCAGGGGGCTGCTGACTGCTGGCCGCCGGGCACCGCTGCCCAGCCCCGGTGCTGGGCCTGTGGGGCTCTGGGCAGGGCAGCGCTGGCCCCAGGGCCTGTCCTCTTTGCTGCCCAGCAAGCAGCTGTCCTCCAGCTCCCGCCCGCTCCCTCTTGCCTCTGCCGCCCCGCTCGGTCCTTTTCCAGCGTTAGCCCCGGCCTGGCCCCTGTGCCCGTCCTCCCCGGGGCACCAGGCGCCTGGCGTGGCCTCCTGTCCACTCTGTGCGATGGCTGCAGTCTGCTCCGGGGCCTCTTCCTGCGGCCGTCTCAGCCCAGAGCCGCGGACGGCCGGGACGTGTGAGGGCAGCACCGCCCAGTCCGGGGCGGGGGTGCCCCTGGGCTGTGGGGCCATGGGCGGGCGGCCGGCAGGAGGCCTTGCTCCTGGCGGGCATGCCGGCTTGTGCCTGCAGGGGGACGGCGCCCCAGGGAGGGCGTGGGAGGGGTGTGGCCGGGCGGGCGCAGCCACAGCGAGACCCTGTGTGGTGTCCAGGGCGGCGCCAGATCCACCACCTGGGGAACCAGCTGCAGCTGAACCAGCACTGCCTGGACACGGCCTTCAACTTCTTCAAGATGGCGGTCAGCAAGCACCTGACGCGCGGCCGGAAGATGGCCCACGTGGTGGCGGCCTGCCTCTACCTGGTGTGCCGCACGGAGGGCACGCCCCGTATCCTTTGGGCCTGGCACCCTGGCCTCCTGGGGGTCCTGCCCGCTGACGCCGCCTGGCCCTGGCACGCTTTGCAGTGACCGCTGGGTCCCGTCCACCTCAATCTGAGTCAGAACCGGTGTGTTTGGGGGCACCCTGGCCCTGCCCACCTGTCCAGGGGAGAAGGCGCTGGCGCCCCAGGGTGTTCCCGCAGTGGGCAGTAGGCGGGCCAGGGCTGCCCCTCCGAGTCCGTCCCTGGCCCTCGCAGCCCTGGTCACACGCCCGTCCGCCCGGCCTGGGCCCCTTGGGAGCCTCGAGCCCGGGCGGGTCCGCGCAGAGCCGGGGCCGGTGGCCGGGCCGCTGTGGGTGGGTGGCCCCGCACGTGCTCCTTGACCCCTCGCAGACATGCTGCTGGACCTCAGCGACCTGCTCCAGGTAGGTGGCCCCGGCCGGGCAGGAGGGAGGCCGGCTCGGGGGCGGGCAGCTGCGAACGGGGTCGCAGGGGCACGGGCCTGGTGCTGTCCTGGGGGCCGCTCTAGGAGCTCGGCCCCTCCGTGGGCTGCTCCTCTCCAGGAGACCGAGCCTGGCCCAGGGGCCCCGGGTGACCCAGCCGGTGACTGAGCCAGGTGACCCAGCGCGCGGACCCCAGGGAGGCACTGGTTCGGGCACCCTGGGGGGGGTTCCTGCCGCCCTACACCCCGCACGGCCTTGTGTCCAGTTGGGGCTCCGCCCTCCTGACCAGGGAGTGCCCAGGGAGTGCCGGCCGGAGGGCCCAGCGCAGGCTGGACGCACAGCTGGCTTTACCTCCAGCCCAGGGGCAGGGGGGGTGCTGGCTGGCTGGGCTGTGGGGTGAGGCCCGGGGGGCCTGAGGAAATGGTGGGTGCCCCACAGGAGGGACCCTCCTTGCCCAGCACTGCTGGCTGCGAGCAGGCTCCCACCTCCGGGGGGAGGGGCGCACCGGGCCTCACGTCTTCTGCCCTGGCCCTGGGGTGGCGGCCTGCTGGGGGCCAGTGGCCCTGGGCAGGCAGGCAGAGTCCCGGCGGCTGACAGGGAAGGGCCGGGCGCAGCCGCCGCCGGGGCCCAGGGAAGGACGAGGCAGCAGCGTCCGCTGGGCCGGCCACGCCCCCCCGCCGGCAGGGCTCCCTCGAACCAGGCGCCACCGTGCTGGCCCCTCCCGACAGGTGAACGTGTACGTGCTGGGGAAGACCTTCCTGCTCCTGGCCCGAGAGCTGTGCATCAACGCGCCGGCCATAGGTGAGGTCCTCTGCGGAGGGGCCGGGGGCAGCCCCAGCCCGCGGGTGACCCTTCAGGGAGCCAGTGAGCCAGAGGGGCCGGGCGGCCGCCCCGCGCGCACGGGCCCTCGGCCCCTCAGCCCCAGGCACCGCAGCAGCTGTCCCGGCTTTGCTCCGGGCAGACTTTATTGCGAAGCTCCTAGGACAGCAGAAGCCCTGGAGGACGTCTCCCGTCTGGATGCCCAGGGAAGGGCTCCGGAGGCGAACCCCAGGGGCGAGGCAGTGTGGCCGCCCGCGGGGAGGGGCCCGCCGCCACCCCCAGAGCCGCTGGCCTCGGCGTCCACACCAGCCGCGCCGCGCTCAGGCATAGAAGATGAGCTCGGGGATCTGCCCGCCCTGCACCCCGGTGCCGTTGGTGCTGTCCGAGGAGCACTGGAACTGGAAGGTCACCTTCCCGCACTGCACCTCCGTCATGCCCTCCTGCCCGAAGTAGCTGAGCTCGCTGCCGTCCAGCACGGCGCTGGCCGTGTAGAAAGCGTCCTGCTCCACCTGGACCGGGTGCTCGAACCACACCGGGAAGGTGCCGCTGGACCCGTCCGACACGAAGCCCGTCAGGTTCTGCGCCAGCACGGCGCCCAGGCGCTTGAGCTCGATCTTGACGCGGTACTCAGCCGGGCCCGCGCTGGACCCATACAGCCCCAGCCCGGCGATGAACACGCGGCGGTCCGCGGCGAACTGGATGCTGTCGCAGCGGCCGCGGTAGCGCCACTGGTTGCTGCGGTAGGCGGCCGCCTGGAAGCGGCGGCAGCGCTGCGGCGCCAGGCCCTGGCGCTTGGCCAGGGGAAAGTCCAGCGGGGGCTTGTTGGCGGCCGTGAACCACAGGAAGATGCTGCGCGTCTCCTCCAGCGTCAGCACGTCCGACTGGGCAGGGCCGTTGGCGAACTCCTCCAGCGTCATGGTGGGGATGCGCACCAGGTAGAGCGCCGGCCCCAGCACGCGCCGCTGGTTGTGCGGCGTAGCCGGCAGGCCCTGGCGCGTGCACTCGGCCGCGGCCCAACTCAGGACGGCCTCGAAGACCACCGCCTCCTTGGTGTTGAGGGCCTCCCTGCGCACGATGGTCTCCAGCGTCTGCCAGTCGATCTCGCAGAAGCCCTCGGACCGCAGGGCCGTCTCGGCCTGCGCGTCGATGACCTCCCAGCAGCGCTGGGTCAGCTCCGGCTCCTCGAACAGCCGACTCTGGGACAGCAGCACGCAGGCGTTCTTGGCCTCCAGGCTGGTCTCGAGGAAGGCGACGCAGGCCTTGGCGAGCGCAGGGACGATGTACTTCTTGGCCGCGTACAGCGTGGCCAGCACCGTGTCAGCCTCCAGGTCGATCTCGTCGCTGTACATGTACCTGGCGGGCGTGGACGTGTCAGGGCCACAGCTAGCGCCTGGCCAGGAGAGCCCGCCCCGCCGCGCGCCACTTACTTCAACAAGATCAGGAAGGCCGCGGGCTCCACGTCGGGGATGTGGATTTCGGACTTGACTTCCGCCAGGTCGCCGTAAAACATGGCGTAGAAGACCGAGCTCCCCACGGCCAGGACGTACTGCGGGCAAGAGAGCTGCCCTGAGCCGGGGCCCTGCCGCCTCCAGCCGCGCCACCCCGGCAGCGGTCAGGCCGTCCTCGGCAGCGGCCGGCGTCTACCGACCTTGTGGGCAGGCACCCTGCGGGCCACGCCCGGGGGGCCCACGACGAAGTGGACGTCGGCCATGAGTTCGCTGTTGAACATGAGCGCGTTCCTGCAAAGGACAGAGGCTCAGGCGGGGGCGGGGCGGGGCGGCGGGGCGGGGCGGGCTCACCTCTCGCGCAGGGTGGGGTGGCAGGACTGCCAGTTGGGGCTCTCGGCGTTGTTGTTGTCGGGCGCGGGTGGCGCGGGTGCGGGCGGCGGCGGCGCGGGCGGCGGGGCGCTGGGCGGGCCCTTCCTGGGCGCGGCGGCGGCGGCGGCGTTGCTGTTGGCGATGTCGGTGGCGGCCGCGCCGCCCGCCGCGGGGCACAGCTCCGCGGCCATCTTCGCGGACGGGGCGGCGGGGGCGGCCTCGGCGCGCGGGCGGGGCGGCGCCCCGTGCGCTCTCGCGCCGCGCCGGGACCTGGGCAGCGGCGGGGCGAGCACCAGCAGCGCGGCCAGGCACTGCGCCACCCGGCCGTGCAGGCAGGCCAGGGGCAGCAGCATGGGACGCGGCGGCCGCCTGCCCAGCGCCGGCCCTGCTCGGCCGGCCGCCGCAACCGCAGCCCGGGGCCCGCAGCGCCCGCCCCCCGCGCGCGTCACGGCGTGCCCGCGCCCCCGGCCCCGGCGCGCCGCGACTCCGCCCCCGCGCGAAGGCGCACGCGCGGCCCCGCCCCCGAGCGAGCGCGCCCGCCGCCTGCGTCCTCCCCAGCCCGGTGAGGCCGTGGCCAGCCCCGCGCGTCTCTCCGGGTCGCCCCGCGCACCGCGAGTCCCTGATGGCATGTGGTGCGCGCGCGGCCTCGCCTGCCTGCCTGCCTTGGGAACAGGTCTCTTGCGGCCCTTGGCTCCTTTGGGCCGGATGGTGCTCCGTGTCGTAGGGCCCCGCGGCCCTAAACCTGTCGTAGGGCGGGGGAGGGGGGAGCCTGTCTCCGGCCTCCACACACCCCCCCCCCCCCCCCGCCATCCCTGTAGTCGGGCCGCGCGTGGTGTGCACCGGCCGGGTTCTCTGGAGGTGGCCCCTCCGGTCCTGCGCTGCTCCCGCGGCCCCAGCGCGCCACACTGCGCGCTGGAAGTGCCTTTCCTAGGGTTGGGCGCCGTGTCCTCGCCCTTGATGGCGTCGCTTCTAGATCTAAACTTTCACCTGAGCGCCGCTTCTTTAGTTCTGGCCACTGCTAAGTCTATGACTGGCCGCAAGGGCTGCTTCTCAGATCCCTGATCGCCCGGCGGGTGGGGGACCGCGCTCGGCAGCAAGAGCCCCCCCAACGCAGCTGCTCCTGACTCTCCTGGGGGCCAAGCTCAGCGTCCCCGCTGAGAGCACCCCGTGGGGGCCCGTGTGGGCAGCGCCTGGGAGCCGGCCTGCTGCTGTGCGGGCGTCCTCGTGGGGCGCGGTTCTCCCGAGGCGGCTGCTAACAAGCCCCTCTGGGGCAGCCTCCTGCCCACCTGTCTGCGCGAGGCCCTGCCTTTTTGGTAATAATCCGGCCCCTTGGGTATCAGCCCCGCCCCTCCCACGCTTGGACCCGGCCCGCCCCCTGCGCCTGCAGGTCTGTGGCTGTCCCGGACTCCGCTCCGTCCTCTCGGCCAGAAAAGCTCCTCTCTCAAGCCCGCTGTCCGCGCCGCCCCCGAGGCGGCCCGGGCCTGTCCCGGGTGTGCGGCTCGGACTGGCGCTCGGAGCCGCCTCCACCTGCGCTGCCTTGGGGGGCGGGGGGCCGCCTCCCTGCGCAGCAGAAACCCCTTCGGGAGCCGGCGTCGGAGCCCAGCGTGCCTGAGCCGGCCAGTCTGGCGGTTTGAGTGAAGACAGTCAGAAGTTGCTCTTTTTTTTTTTTTTTTTTAAGATTTATTTTTTTATTTATACATACAAGCTGGGGTACAGGCCAGAGGTGTGGGGCGGCGAGAGGGTTCACCAGAGACGGAGCAGGTAGCAGAACACAGAACAGGCAGATCAGAAATACACTGCTGAGGGGATCAGCGGGCGAGGCAGGAGAGGTCTGCCTCACCATGTGGGATTCTCCCCGGCCGGGCGTCGAACTCGCGTCGCCGCTGCCGACAGCTCCACAGCGCAGCGCTTAACCGCTGCGCCACCGGGGAGGCCCAGAAGTTGCTCTTTTTTTTAAGTGTTCTTTTTTACTTTTGTGTGGAAGAATTGGGGTCCAGACCAGAGGTGCGGGGGCAGGAGGGATCACCGGCGACAGCGGGGAGCGCGGTGGCGGGGTAGTTTCTCACTGACTTACTGACAGGGTAAGCTGACTTACCCTGTGGCGCCAGGGAGCTCTTACTTGCAGATTTTGATAGTTTAAAGATACAGCCTGGGATTCTCCTAGAAATAGGTATTTTTAAAGCAAGCAAATCACCCGGAGACAGTAAACTAACCTGAGACCACCGTGTGAGTGGGCTTTGGGGCAGGGGCGCCTGGGGCCACCTGCGGCGCGGCTGGAAGGGCTGCTGCCCCGTGACTGTGGCCGGACGGCGGTAGGCCTGGCCCTGCCACAGCCCGTGCGGGTCCACGTGCCCCTCCTGCAGCCCCAGAAGACTCCCTGGGACCTCGGCGTGGGGCAGGTTGGCAGGGCCAGCGGCCCTTCCCTGGGCCCCTGCCCTGGAGCCCGGTGCAGCCCTCGGTGCGCTGTGCAGCAGCCCTCTAGACCCCCCTTCTCCGTTAGGGGCCTGGGGGCGGGGCTCCCGGTGGGCGTGGCCCTTGCGACGGAGGGGGTCGTGAGGCTGCGGTGGGCGCGGGCCGGCCCCGGGCCCTCCCGCCCGCCCCGTCGGTGCGCCCGCTGAGGCCCCGTGTCTGCTGCAGACCCGTGCCTGTACATCCCGCGCTTCGCCCACCTGCTGGAGTTCGGGGACAAGAACCACGAGGTGTCCATGACGGCCCTGCGGCTCCTGCAGAGGATGAAGCGGGACTGGATGCACACCGGGCGCCGGCCCTCGGGCCTCTGCGGCGCAGGTCGGCTGGGCGTGGTGGCGGCCGCTCTCCAGCGCCGCTGCCGGGGCGCCCTCTACTCCGCCGGCCTGGGGGAGGGGCGGGCTCCGGGGCCACCGCACTGGGCGGTGACCGCGTGCGGGCGGGT